>ML803871.1:140837-197277 GCA_009831015.1 Picea engelmannii | reverse complement strand
GGTGTGTCATAAACGCCCGTCAACACTATCCCAAGTTGTTCTTAAGGGGGGATGTTAGGATATTTAGACACTTGGGAGTTAGTTAAGATCTACTTGGTCTAATGCGTCGTTAGGTAAAAGTGTGTTTCTTTAAAATGCATTAGTATGAATTTGTAGTTAGGAAATCCGACGGTCATGATATGTTCCCGACATAGAGTGATCCGACAATTCATATTCTCCTCGATCTTAACGGCCATTGATATGTGGCTTAACACTCGATTGGTCCATGATCTATATTTAAAGAGCATGGAGGGTCATTTTCCGATGATCGATTGTGATAAACTCTGTTGTAAAATCTCTCTATAATTTTTTTCTTTTTCATTAATAAACTGCTCCAAGTGGTCACGTTGTTTGGGGCCTTGTATGTTTCCCCATGGGGGTTTTACCACGTCAAAACATCGGTGTGTTGATCTTTGATCTGGTTGTGTGAGTGGTTACTAAAGGTGTTCATCCTCTGTTGGAATACTTGTGTTGTCGAACACTAAATGGGGATTTATAATATGGATTGGATCATTATATTGTTTTTCATCTATCTCAGTACTTTCTGGGTGGGGAAATTGAAGCAATCAACTTGAAGGGCCATTTTGGTGGTTGGTCCAAATTTGGAAATTTGGGTCCAAAAAATTGTCTGAAATATTTTGAAGTCCTTTTGAGGCATCAAACGACACGTTTTTGGGTCCAAACACTACTATGAAGGAATATTATATATTTTAAACACCAATACATTTCCAACGGTTCAAGAATTGCCTCAATCGAAGTTTGTATGAGAAAGTTATTCCTTCTGCAAGTTAACCTATCATATTGATCACCATGGTGCAAGTGGATGCCATGTCAACCTCCATTACTTAGACATGTGGGGCTATCCATGTAGTGCATTTTCTAATAACATTCTATAAGGTCCAAAACCTTATCACAATTGAGGGTTGACGAAGTAAAAAATCTACCCCTAGATGGCTATTGAGTTATGTTAAATATTGTGGCACTAGGAGGAGAAGGGGTTCCATTCTATGTTATTGTATTTTTTTCCATAGCATAGTAGAACAACTAGGAGTAGGAAATTAGAGAGCATAACAGAGGGGGTTATTTTTTTGTAGCATCCTAACATGCCACAAGTCACAGGTGACTCCATAGATAGTGCCTTCTCCTTTGTACTTGCACCATATTCCATACCAGAGAAAAGAGAGCAGAGCAGCCTCACCTTCTAGCTGGTTTTTCTCCTGTAAGGGTTTCCTAGAGAAAATCTTTGTATTATTTTGTGGATGGTGTGTGAATGCATTTTATTGTTCTCTATTTTCCACATTTTATCTATTTTGTGCATAAACATAACATCAGTAACTAAATATTCTGAAATATAAAAGAATTTAACCTTCATAGTGTAGATCTCAGTTTTATTTATCAGATCTATTGTTGTAACATACCCTCCATTAAGACATAAATCTAGGTGAGTACAGTAAAGAAATCGTTTTTTTTTACCGTAACATCGGTTAGGATAAGCGTTACAATAAAATAATATACATCAATATTTACATATTTATTTATCAACTATCTCTCTACATCGCAAGATTCAAATACCACATCATTGTTATTCATAGATTAACTACGTCACATAAAGATAACAAAAGTTTTATAACCACCCAACCTACCCTGCAAGGTTAGGACCTCTAAGACACATAATCAACGCTCAATTCTAGGATTCGTCCAATTAATTTTGACCATTTAAGGTCTCAGGACGGGCGAATTTTCTGAGGAACAAGGAGATATCTAATTCCCATAACTCCAATCATATTCTGAAGTACAAGACTAGAATCAACAACCATACTTAACTATAATTCCTTCAAGGCACAAAGAATAATCTACTACACTTAATCAATCATTTAAGCAATACTCAAGTGAAATTGTGTAACATACCATTTTAAAGCACACAAATAGTCAATTAAAAGAAACAATGTCAGATTAATCATGGTGTAACATTTAAATTTAATCATATACCATTCATCTAGAATCAGTACTCCACAATAATGATAATAAAATTATTTTATTCAATAGCACATAAAATCAAGATGCATAATAATACTTGCAACAAGGTTATATTATCTTCGCACATCAAAGTTAGATAAGGTCAACTATTAATAATAGTACCTTTAGACTAAGTTCTACATTTAGGTCAATTGCAACTTTTATCCATTTCACATCTAATAAGAATAAGGATTAAAAACACATTTATTTCATATTAGATCCTTGAATAATTTAATTACTTAATTATATATAACTAAACTTGTAAAAGAAAGGCTCCAATAATAATTACTACATACTATAATTCCATAAAGTCAGTATAGTCATAACATTTTCATAAATACCACCAATTTTTTCAATAAACATTTTACTCTATATACCACTATATAATTATATATAGTCTATAGATGCATTCACGTCTTAACTTGAATATATATATAAGAGTGGGAAAGGAATAATGTGTGTGTGTGTGTGTGAGGGATTTGGTAGGTTAATAATGTACAACACAGTTCCATCTAATTGTTAACAAGGCTGTATTAAATTCGCATTAACATTACATAGGTTAACTATGATCGTTTCTTGATTACAGAGACAACGTTGGTATAGACACATATAAACATTATTGAATGGTCCTATTCTCAAAGGATACACGTCATTCAAGAGTACGTTAACTATTCATTGGTTCAACTAAATAATCGGTTAACTAATTACACAAGGCGACGATCAGTTGTCATTCTAACACAGTTCAAGGACCACTTCTCGATCTTAAGTGTTGGGATCCACAGCTATCCCACCTCCTAATTTGTTGAGAAAAGGAGTAGTGAATTCCTCAGGATAACTAGAGATCTAAGGAGGAACAAATTAACGTATTGTAACTCAGCACACAATGACTAGTTCTAGGAGGATTTGACAGCGGTGTTACAGAAGTAGAATGCTACACTTAAGTTCTTGAACGAAATTACCACCCGACGGAAAACCACAGAGTTCTAGTCGAATCATAGGATTCTTCCAATGAACTAGAGTTACAACATTGTTAGCAAAGGAGATATTTACTCTGTCAACCGTTAAGAAGCAACAATATTGGTAAGATATGACGATTAACTTCAATGCTATGATTTACTTTATCAATCTGGAATTCAATCTTCCAACTGGTAAAACTCTAAAGACTGAACGAATTACCGACCCACTTCAATTACAAGATTCATCGAATCTCTAAGAGAAGCAAGACTACAGTTCTACGCATTGGTAGTGCGTGAATTGGGATAACATTTAACCTACTCTAGTGACTGTTAAATTACGACTATTAGACAAAAAAAAATCAAGTTATTCTAACCAATACTCGATTGAGGATTTTCATTAACTTGGCAGGTTAGCATGTAGAGTTCAAAGGTACTATCATTGTTAAGGATGGTAAGCGGTGAGCATCTCATCCATAATAAACTAATTAGAACACACTAGATCATGTGGAAAAGGAACACGATAATGTTAGTCCATTAAACTCTCGTCTGGATATAACCAAAAATTAGACGACCAAGTACTTCACCGTAATTCTATTTACGGATGAAGCAATGGTAAGTAAACTCGGGGATTTATAAATCAATGAAATCAAAATAAGAACAAAGATACGAAAAATAAATCAACTTACAACCATACATAAAATATTAGAAGGAAGAACGCATGGTCGATGAGGGGTTGGAAGCAATTTCTTAGAAAATAATAGCACAATAAAATGATGACCCGATGTTTAAAATCGCCCAGGCAAAACTTTTCAATGAATTAGCAAGAGTGTTAAGAATTTAGTCTAGGTTATGTTTATTAAAAACTTCCATTCTCGGTGTAGTTCGGATATTAGATTTCCATTGTTTTGATACAAAATAAAAAGTACAGAGATCAAATTTCGTATTGAATAGGGTTGGATTCAATAGCCATTTCTTTTAACTGGAGAATAGTTCCATCCAAATAGGTTCATTATCAACACAGCGAGTAATTCAATTATTACACCTGAGAACACACAATACCATTCTTTACACCAATTAGACTAACAACACACCAGTAAATTTAAAACCATCTCTATTCATTCATTGTTCTATATATATGATTTTCCATGATTAACAATCACCCACATTTCCATCTCTATCGACAACAGAATAGCGTATACATTGTTAATTAGCATAACTGTGAACTCGTGTATACTAGTTCTGGTTGAAAAATATGATTATAATCTTACATCAGTCTCGTAAGAATAATAGTCAATTAGAATAGGTATAATGAAAACATTCACAAAATATTACATAAAATAGATTTAGCTAACATCAATTATCAACGTACAAGTTGAGGTCTAATTATCAACAATTTTAAATCTTAAATATCGTAACCAGATTTTGTTGTTGTTGATGGTGATCTTCAATCCAAAGGTTGCGCAATAATCCTACTTGCTTTCCAATCTAGAGAATTCATCGGTACCTCCCATCCAATGCTAGGGGTACTCTTCTTCCCCCTTAGCCCCCCAAGCCGCAAAGGGGCCACACACAAGAAACCAAAACACAATAGCTCCCAAGCTTGCCTCGCAAGGAAGAGCTTCCACTCTTTCTCAAGCTTGAATTTCCAACTTTCACAAGTAAAACACAATCAAACAAATTTTGGCAGCATAACAATACTAAGGAAAGTGACATCGTCTTCCCTTCTACATCATTTGTTTTATAGAAATTCCCTCACTGACACATGTCCTCATGCACAATTAATTAAATTTTTAAATTAATTTAATTTTGATTATTCACTCACACACTTGTGACACTCTCCCCAAGTTTCACAAGTAATTATCCTTTTTATTTTAATTAAAAATCCATTTTCCCTCGCATTCCCCAATGTGTTAATATTTTCACTCTTAGTTGTCCCTTTGTTCCCCAAATTCTCATTTAATGAGTGTCCCCTAACTAGATATTAGTTAGAGTTGGATTAGGAGTCTTCTTTTAGTTAGACTTAGTGATAATTTGACTCAAGATGTTATCCTAAGTGTACACATATTCTCTCATGTTTTAATTTCTTTCTATTTTAAAAATCTCTTTATTATTTTCATGCACACATGTGCATTTTACCCAACCTCTAATTTTTTCACTCTTTTTCCTAGATTTCGACTTTATCTCAATCCCTTTAATTTATTTAATATTTTTATTTAGTTTCTCATTTAAACTTAGACTTATATTTAGTCTTAAACTTAGGCTTAGACTCTTGTTAGGCTTCTAGTTTATTATTTACTGATTAATTAATACCCTATCCTATCAAGGTCTAGGCATTTTATTAATTCTCTAGGCCATCTATATTTATTGACTCACAATTTAAATTTTGTGGCATGCCCTTCAAGATGCACCTCTGTGTTCCAAGGGTACCACTTGCCTTTGAATGGTTTTTGAAGTTTGTCTGACCCTTGGAGTCAACACTCCCTTGGTTGACCTTGTGAGAAACTAAGAGATTATATGGAATAAGGATTTTTCCTTATTGCGTGCCCCTTATATTTCCTTGTGACCGACTGTCTCAGTCTGCCCTCACGGCATCGTGTACCTCTCGAACTAGGTAATCGTTAACCTACAATTCAGATCAGGGCAGGAGTTCTAGTAGGCTGTGACAGGGACGTTGCCACACCTCTCCCTCAAATGTCTAGTTTTTGTGCATGACCCCTTTACTCCTTATGTGAGTCAAATTAGCAAGAATCATAAAGCCTGCATCCATTGACAAAAATAGTGTCAATAATCCATATTCCTAAATCATACTGTAATCAATAATATATCACATGTGTGGAAAAAATTAAATACTCAATCAAAATACAATCCACTCCCTGACTCAATCTGAAGTCCAAGGAATTCCATTGATTCCATCAACATCCATAACTTGTCATGTGATCTGCACACTCAGGAGAACTTGTCAATAATATATGTCAATACATATATATCTTAAAGTAACAATGAATCACAATACATCATCTTCATCATCATATATAACTCACAATCGAAATGAAATCATAATGTATTGTAGTCGAATCAGTTGCATGCAAGTGTCCTCAAATAATAAATCAATATAAGTGTTCTCAATAGAACGAGATGTTACAATTGTGACAAACTATTCCAGTGGAATATCCACATTAGTTTACAGATCAGAGTTCCATAGTCTAAATGTTCAATCCCCAACCTAATTTATGGCTTCTTATGTTGTCTCCTCCATGGATTCCTTGATCTCACTAAAAGAGTTTTGATCTAGCTTATCAAGTATATTGACTTATATTTGCAACCAAACTCTGTCAACCTCTACAATGATTCTAGAACATCATTTTTGGCCAACTTTGGCCGCTGACCCTTTTCTAGTAGTCTACCTTCTTATGGGCCTTATCCAAAGAATTGGTTACAATTTTTCTTCTTCCTTGCATGTCAGATAAATAATTGGTCCTCCTTTCACCAATCATTTGATGTCAATTATCCAATGGAAATGAATTTATTCAACGACTATTGTTGATGTAGCATACTTGTGTTGCTTAGATCTAGTTGTCACCCTTCCACTTGGTCATTCTATAGAGGTTAAAATATGTGTCCTCCAAGAAATATTTTGGCTCAGTTACTTCCATGAAAAGTATCTATGATGTGCTAGTTGACTAACAATCCCAATTGTCTTAGTCCTTAAGATCTAACTACTCATCAAGCATACTTCATCAACAACTAATAAATAAATATTAACGCAACCTTTTATATATTTTATCAACGTCCTCCATCAACATGCATTCATTGCTTCCAACTACTGACCATTGATGTGCTCTCCCAATTGAATATGCTCAATTGAGTAACTTAGTTCCTTCTATCTTAAGTTGATTCTTTGCCTAAATGATGTTTTTATCCAACTTAAATTTTCGTCCAACTCTAACTTTAGTCGAGTATCCAAATTTTCAAAGAATTCCTTACCCCTAGGCATCATTCAGTTTCTCTATTCAACTTCCTTCATTATCATGATCCATTTCAAAATTACCTCCCCTTTTCAGGCATTTATGGGTCCCACAAAAACTTCAAAAATTCTAGATCTTAGTAACTTCTCAAACAACAGCCCTCCAAATCAAACTATCAAAAATCTTCTATCACCTTTTTCAACTTAATTTGTTGATCATAATCTTATCAAAAATTGAAAAAGTCATTGGGTTCATTTTTGAATCCTACCTCTCATGAATTTCTCTTCTTTATGTAACATCACTCTTGAGATCACATGTTATTGACTTATTATTTGAGGACACTTGCGTGCAAGTGATCCGATTTCAGTATATGGATGTATGTTCGCTTATGGATTCTTATGATGATGTTGATGGATTATGATGTTATGTTATTGATATCTATGTATTGGTAGATTCTATTGAAGAGTTTCCCCTGAGTGTGCATGACACT
This sequence comes from Picea engelmannii, assembly GCA_009831015.1. Taxonomy (NCBI): domain Eukaryota; kingdom Viridiplantae; phylum Streptophyta; class Pinopsida; order Pinales; family Pinaceae; genus Picea; species Picea engelmannii. The sequence goes on along the minus strand of ML803871.1, from coordinate 189,811 downwards.
TGATAGATTGAGGATGTCGATGGCATCAATGGACCTCCTTGGACTCTGGATCGAGTCAGGGAGTGGATTGTATTGGTTTGAGTATTTTCTTTATGCATATGTGACATATGATCTGGTATATTATGATGTTGTTTATGGATCAATGAAAGTGTTTCATTGATGGATGCAGGATGGCGATTTCTTACTAATATGACTCACATAAGGAGTAAAGGGGCCTTGCACATCAACCAGATATTGAGGGAGAGGTGTGACCACAGCCATCTCGTAGCCTACTAGCACTCTCGTCATGGCTTGAATTGTAGATGAACGATTACCTAGTTCAAGAGATCCACGATGTCATGAGGGAAAACTGAAACAATTGCTCATGAAAATTCTAAGGGAAACGCAATAAGGCAAGGTCCTTATTCCTTAGATGCTCTTAGTCTCTCACAAGGTCGCCTGAATGGAGTATTGACTCCAAGGGTTGGACAACTACCAAAACCAATCAAAGGCAAGTGAAACCCTTGAAGCATGTAGTGCGTCTTGAAGGGCACGTCGCGTAATTATAATTTTAATCAAAGGTGGGTGGCACCCTTAGAGCTTAGAGTGCGTCTTCAAGGGCATGTTGTGGTATAATAATAAAAAAATAAGTCAATGAATCTAGGTGGCATAGAAAACTTGAACTAATGTTAAACCTTAAAATCTTGAGCGCCTGTCAAATTAATTAATTAATCAACTAAAGAATGAATTTATTAAGCATAATCCCTAAGGGTGTAGGCATTTGAAAATAAAGATTTAACTAAGCCTAAGTCTAAGTGAGTGACAAGACTAAAAACTATTTTTTAAAATTAATTGATGAGGGGATGAATTAAATCAAATTAAGAATCAATGAAAATAAAAATAAACTCTATGGAGTCATTAAACACTTGTGCAAGTAAATAATAAATTAGAATTTAATTGAGAATGGAATAAAGCATAAATATGTGTAAGCATAGAAAGGTATCTAGTCTAGTCTAACTAAACAAATTTCCTAATTTAAACACAACTCAATTTTAAAAAGATGTCAGTCATTAAAGGGGAATTAAAGGGAATAAAGGGACAACTAGGAATGATTTTAGGAGCGCTTTTAGGATGGGTGAGGGAAATTGACATTTAATTTAATTAAATTATGGATTTATTAGTGCAACTAAGGGAATAAGTGACAAGTGTATGGCGGAAATAATTCCTAATTAAATTATTAAAAAATTAATTAAATGTGCAAATGGAAAGTGGTCACTAAGAAAAATTTGATAAAGGAAATGGTTGAGAGGAGGAATGGATGATGACTGGTATGAGTAAGGTTATGTTGCAGAAATTCTGGATGGTTTTACTTGTGAGGATTGGGATACCCAACTCAAGAGGGAGAGTGGTGGCTCTACCTTGCGAGGCGAGATGGGAGCTAGAGTATTCTGGTTGGGTTGTGTGTGGCCCCTTTGCGGCTTGGGGGGATGAGGGGGAAGAAGATCACCCCTAGCGTTGGCTGGGAGGTACCGGTGAAGTCTTCATGGTTAGCAAGTGGGGAGTTGGATGGAACGTAATCATGGGAGAACATATTTGAATTCTTGTCTTTGGTTATGGTATTTATGTTGAGATTGTAAAATTGTGTTAAGATTTTTAATGATTATTGTTTTCTTTTAAAATATGTATGGATCCTTAAACCCTTTATCGTTGTGCATCATTATCTATAGTGATATCTATGATCCATATTTTATTTAATGCTTGAGGAATTCGCCCAGCGTTTGCATGTTCATTTTCCCAACAATACGAGTCCCCTGGTGTTCATATTCCCTCTATGATATATGTGATTGTTGCTTTTAAAAGTGACCTATGTGCTGGGGAAACCTCCCTTCGTTTACCTTGAAGGCCATCCTTTTTTTTTTCTACGATTTTGTTTTTTCCTTAGCGATTTTCTCTTGGTGTATCTCTGCATTTTTCTTTGGTTGTGTAAACTTGCAAGGCAATTTCCCTTCCAATTTTTTGTATTTTAGAAATGATTTCCTACGAATTTTATGGGAACTTTATCCCAGTGATTTTACCACTCTTTGTCCCTGCATTTTCCCTTGATATTCAGTGTCTTTACCACTCCTTCCCTCATTGTTTCCACCTTCTTTTTTTACTCAATGAAATTTGTTTAATCTCTTCTTGATCGAGAGTGAACTACTCTTCGTTATCTTCCTAGTTGCCCAACGACTTGGTCTTAATATCACCGTTTTTAAACTTGTCCTCACATCATGAATTTGTATATTCCCTTACCGTGTTAACTCTCTGCATTTTTATTTGGGGTGTTTTAAAACATCCCATCATGGGGGAACGACCTTGCAAATTTCCATGGCCATTCTTTGTGTCATTCCATCGATTAATTTCCTAGAAAATAGCATTCACATTCACTGTGACTTGGCTCCACGAATTGTACAAGTGTACCTATGCATGTTTTTCCACTTCAATCCTTTGCTAGCGAATAGATTTCATGTTCTCTATGTTTTATGGTGGTGTACTTGCTAGAGTGGGATCTCTCATTTAAACCTCTTCAATTGCAATTTATTCCCTGCGTTTTTTTTGGCATGAGATTTCAGCCCAACGTCTATTTACTTTCTCAGTGATTCAACCTAGTTCTCTATGAATTGGGAATCACAAACTCTGCACCTTCATTCTAAACCCATGCGAAATTTTTCCATGTATGTTTAGGAAGGGAGCACTCTGTGTTTACCCTCTTTCCTCAGCATTTTTCTTGCATGAAAGGAACCCTGTGTGTTGGGAGTAAACCTCCCTTTGAATCCATGGCGAACTCTATTTTTTTCTACATTATACCTGTACAATTTTTCTCTTTTAGAACAACGAATGACATATGATTGATTAAGCATATGATCTCTTGCGCCAGTTAAAAATAGATGATTGCCATGCGACATGGATTATGATGTGATTAAATAATTAGATTATTGCATGCATTGAATAATGATGATGCATGTTTAATTAAGTGATTAAGATTAAATGCACGCATTGAATGATGTGATGTATGTTGTAATAAAATTTGTTGTGCACCTTGAAATAAAATAAATGTTTGCTTATGTGCCATAAAAATAAAGTGATTTCACTTGTGCCTCAACCCTTGTTGTTGTATGATTGATGAAGTATTTACATTCTTTTGCACCTTTGAATTTAATGTTGATCACTCTTGTGTCTTGAATAAGTTGTTGATTAATCTTGCATCATAAAATTATGTCGATATACAACTGATTTAGTAACTAGTTTTCTCTTGCACCATTAATTAAGTTGACATGTGATTGTTCTAGAATTTGTTTACTCTCGCGCGCAACGAATATTTAATGTTGATGAATGATTGTTAGAATTTGATATTGCATGCGGAACGAATTAAATGTTGATGTATGATTGATAAAGATGATGATTACCCTTGCGCCATGATTAATTGATTATTAGGATTGATTTATTGATCTAGTTGATGTTGGACTTGATTGTTAGTGGGATGTAGACACCTCCTTGTTCCTCAGAACAGTCACCGTCCCTGAGAACTTAAATGGTCAAAATAAATTGTATCATGGGTTTGAGTGTTGTTTATGTGTCCTAGAGGTCCTAACCTTGTAGGGTAGGTTCGGTGGGTAGTCATTTTTATATTAATTATATTGTTGATCATTGTTTATAAATTGTTTCAAGACGATTGTGATGTGCTAAGCGGCGACGCTATTTATGTTTATGTGTCGCTATCCTTTGTGTTGATGTGTTGAATGCGTCATTATTGATTTTAATGATGAGTAGCTGGTAATGCTTTTACTTATGATGTCATTGATTTTGCGTTGCTATGATTTATATTGTTGACGTTAATTTCCTAATGCAATTTTTTTTTACCTTTTATTCTTCGCTTTCCTAGTCGTAACGGAGAGTTGTAACATATGGCATCAGAGCCAGGTCCAACCCTATGATTGTGGATCGTCATACCTTCCACTGTATTAAACACTTGATTACTAACTTATCGCTAGTTAAAAATTAAACTTGTCCATGTGGTAGTCATGGTTAGAGAACTTCGTGGAGGTAGACGTCATGGTGTTATGGGTAGGAGGTGTGACACCTCCAGTAGATTCCACGCCAAAGGGGTCTAACCCCCAAGGAGAAAAACAAGTCATTGGACAGGAGCAGATTGATGTGGGGGAGCTGGTTGGTCTAACGAGGTCCTTTTAGAGGATGTCAGAGGCCTTGATTAATTGCCTATATAGAGATGAGGCCAGGGCACCTATACCCAATGAGGAATCACAACGCGCTCCAGTTGGTAGTTGCAGCATTCCCGAAGAACTCGAGAAGGTTAAGTTCATGGGTGCCACAGAAAGCTCTGCCACTGAGCCATGGTTGGGGGACATGGCGATGTGTGTTTCACTTCGTGACTATACCTCCAACATGAAGGTATGCATGGCAGTATTTTAGCAGAGAGGGAGTGTTATTCTATGATGGAAGATGCTCCTACCTCAACTAAACATGGTCGTCGAAGACGTTTCATGCGAATTGTTTGAGGAACGGTTTCGGGAGAGGTAATTGTCAGAGGATTTCATTGAGCACCAACTCAATGATTTCAATTCCTTACGACAGGTTGGTCGTATGGTGTTAGAGTAGGAGGCCATATTTATAGAGCTACTTCAGTATGCTCCACATCTGAACATGGAGAATTTGGAGGTCAGCAAGTTTGTGTTCGGCCTCAACTCCCATAATTCATGTGAAGGTGAGGATCCTAATTCCTTATAAGTTGCACGATGCAGTCCAAGAAGGCCCTCATAGTTGAGGAGGAGCTGACCAGTGGAGGTTAGGGTAGGACTCTTTCAAGACCGTCTGGATAGAATACATATGAACCGCAACAACAAGAAGTTAGGCCTGTCAACAGAACAAAATGGGGTCTTGGGTTGGTAGGCCAATAGCTTCTTCTTCAGGGGATAGGAGTATTGGACTGAAGGTCAGGTGTTGCACATGTGGAGAGCCACATTACCAGAAATATTATCTGCTTGAAGAGGCAAGTGTGGTTGGGTCATCAGGACACACTGCGTTTGTAGATTGGGCAAGGCCCACAGGATTCATGTTGTGGCGAATATCCTCCAGGTCGAGCACCAATCCACTATGCTCAAGGTTTTAGGTACCATCACCAACCAAACTTTTAGTATTGATGGATCTCGGTGCTACAGAGAGATCTTGATTTCTGGTACCATGCCAAAGGGAATTAAGGTAAGGGAAGTTGAACAGGATGAGTTTAGCTACATGGAAATGGCTTCGGGATCCAAGCAGAAGGTTGGAGGAAAGGTTATGGACTGTAGCCTCAACCTAGGAGATTTTGTAATGAAGGAAAACATGTACATCATGATATTAGGATCTAATGACATTGTGATAGGTGTGGACTAGTTGGAATCACATGATGCGATACTCAATTGTAATATTAAATGGTTGAGTTTGACTAATGATGAGGGATAGAGATGAGTGATTGTAGGAAGAAACCAGGGAGTTTCCCTAAGGTTCATTTCTTCCTACATCTATGGAAGAGCATGTGCAAGGGATGCAATCTATATGTAATCTTAGCATTGAATTACAAGGTTGTGGCAGAAGTATTAGAAAACCTTCCAGTAGTACGAAAGTTTTCAAACGTGCTCCTAGAAGAGTTACTAGGTTTGTCACCTGAAAAAGAGTTGTAATTTACCATTGAATTAAGACCTAGAACTGAACCGATAGAAAGAACATTTATCTAGGTGGATATCAGTGGCCACCCACCTTTTCCAACTAGCTCAAAAGAACTTTCTGGCAATTTTGGCAATTTACTATTTTTAGCAGGTTTTAACTTCCGGGGCCATTTTGAGAGCCTAAATGAATATTTTTCAAGGTAAAGGTTCTTGATGATATTCAAATGCATTATTGAGCCCCCAAAATGAATCTCCTCAACGATACCTTTCCAGCGAGCTATTATATGCCTAAAACAGAGATCGTATGCAAAAGTTACGACTCTGGGAAGTTGATGTACTAACTTACCCAAACGAGGCCCACATGACTTTTGGCACTTCATCTCCTAGCATTAGGTTTTTGGATGTCTAGGAATTTTGGCAATCATTTTTATTGTAAAAATGCCTTCAGAGCCTCATTGTAATCATCTTCTCATGGATGCAAGTAGCCATCATATCTCTTCTCAGAGATAAGCTACCACCATTCTAGCGAGTCTTTCACTCTGTATTTTACAGTCTTTGTACATTTATTTCGTTAATAGAAATCGTGTATTACTATATCTCTGTGTTTATGGTTGCATCTTTGATACATTTCTGTTATATTATTGAATATCTGTGATATCTCTGTGCATTTATTTATTATATCTCCGATCTCATTTCGTGCCGAAAATAATCCGGATCAGTGGTATCAGAGCAGGCTTCTCTTGATCGTTTTTTTAGTGCATGTCCCCGACGAGGTCCGAGTATAGCAAGTTGGGTCTCAACCTTGTCTCTCTTGAAGACAATCGCTCTCGCACACCCAAGAAACCCTCAATGATGGAAGAAAATAAAACCGACGGAGCAGACGATCCTATCAATCTATTGCTTGAGAAAGCTCTCACGCGACAGAGGGACGAAATGATGGAGAATTTTGCCCACATACTTCAACGTCTGTCGATAGCATCAAGCGTATATTCATCAAGTGGCCACTTTGGAGGCACCTCACCTTTCAATGTACAAGTTAACTTTGATATTCTTGTATTTGAAGGACAGATAGATGCAGAAGCCCTAGAAAAATGGTTAACTCTGCTAGAAGGTTATTTCTTTGCTCACAATTTTTTCGACAAAGAAAAGATCACCTTCACACTCCTTAAAGATCTCCCTCATGTCAAACATTGGTGGGAAAATTACTGGGAGAAAAGATCCATAGAGGAGTCTGGAATATATGGGGTTGATCCCACTTGGGATTTTTTTGTGGAGGCGGTAAAAGAATAGTATTACCCTATTGGCAACTATGAGGACCAGTACATGAGATGGACCACACTGCAGCAAGAGAGGGGCCAAGCAGTTCCAGAGTTCACCAATACCTTCCATACCTTGCGCACCAAGATGGGTATCAAAGACTTCGAGCGATATTTGGTTCTGAAATACCGTGGGGATATACACAGATACATCCAGACTAAAATGGATTTTTTGGACATCTCATCACTCGGTGTTGCTTATCGATATGCTGTTAAAATTGAGCAGAAATTTAAGCACCAGAAAAAATGGGAGTTCGGGTCTGCAAATCCCAACAACAAAAGTATGACAAAGACATCCCTAACAAACAGTCTCCCGAAAACCAGTCCAAGACAGAGGAAAAGAAGGGTCACGGGAAGACAAAGAAGGACACTGGAAAATGGTGTGATTTCCACAAAATCCCTTGGCACAACACCAATGAATGTCACTCAAAATAGTCATTGGTGGTCGAGATCAAAGACAAGGAGCCGAACACTGATTCAGAATCTGATTCTAAAAATACTGGTAAAGGACAGATCATTGACGCAGACCCCACTGCTATTGTCGTGACTGCAGCAATTCAACCAGAAGAACCAACAGATCCTGAAGAGGGGGAGCACCTTTTTCATTCACAGATGTGGGTGAAGGGGACCCCGCTGCATTTTATTGTTGATAGCGGAAGCCAAACGAACCTCATCTCAACAGAGGTCGTCAAATAGTTGGGATTGTCGACAACACCACACCCACAACCATACAACATCGGGTGGCTTCGCCAAGGACGAGATCTTCGTGTCAGCCAGCAGTGTCGATTGTCATACGGCATCCAACCCTTCAAGGATGAGGTATTATGTGATGTTTCCCCACTAGATATATGTGATGTTCTCTTGGGCCAACCATATATGTGGAGACAACATGATGTTTATGAGTCTCGACCCCATAGTGTCATTGTTACTTTGGGGGGTCATCTCTACAGAATACCAGAGGTAGTTCTGACCACTGTTCCACCTAAAAAGTGTCACAAGGTAGTATCTCATACTGAAAAATTCAACTTCTTCACAATCTGTTCAAAAGGAGAACAAAAGGACACTGCAACCACTACAGCCTTGCCCCAAGCACCTTCTATCCAACAGAAGCAGGTTGACAAGGTTGCAGAAAAGTGAAAAGATTCCTTTTGCACACCATCCTCTCATGTATCTCGACTTGTTGAACAGCCTCAACCTAAATAGGTTCGTGATAGACTTCCACAAAATGAGCAGCGCGACGTCTCCAGCAAGACAAGCAACTCACCAAGATGCAGATTCAACAAACGCTTTTCCTTCTCCCCTGGTAACTCAACGCAATGGAGACCATTGATTCCCAAGGATGGAGGATTGATCCAAGTGGATATCGGTGGCCACCCACCTTTTCCAACTAGCTCAAAAGAACTTTCTGGCAATTTTGGCAATTTACTATTTTTAGCAGGTTTTAACTTTCGGGGCCTAAATCAAGGTTTTTCGAGATAGAGGTTCTTAATGATATCCAAACACATGATTGAGCCCTCAAAATGAATCTCCTTGATGATACCTTTCCAACGAGCTATTATACTCCTAAAATGGAGATCGTATGCAAAAGTTACGACCTCGAGAAGTTGATGTACTAACTTACCCAAACGGGGCCCACATGACTTTTGGCGCTTCATCTCCTAGGGTTACATTTTTGGATGTCTAGGACTTTTGGAATTCCTGTTTATTGTAAAAATACCTTCAGAGCCTCATTGTAATCATCTTCTCACGGATGCGAGTAGCCATCACATCTCTTCTCAGAGATAAGCTACCATCATTCTAGCGAGTCTTTCACTCTATATTTTACAGTCTTTGTACATTTATTTCGTTAATAGAAATCGTGTATTACTGTATCTATGTGTTTATAGTTGCATCTCTGATACATTTATGTTATATTATTGAATATCTTCGATATCTCTGTGCATTTCTTTATTATATCTCCGATCTCATTTTGTTTCCAAAATAATCTGGATCAAACGCCTTATTGGATGTCGACCCCTGAGTTACAAGAGTTGAATATGCAACTGAAGGAGTTTTTGGACCTAGGACTTATACATCCAAGTGTGTCACCTTGGGGCGTGCCTGTTATTTTCATATGGAAGAAGGATGGGTCGTGGAGACTCTACATTGAGTACCGTCAATTGAACAAGGAAACAATCAAGAACCAATATTCATTACCAAGAATAGATGATTTGTTTGATCAAATGAAAGGCGTGACGGTGTTTTTGAAGATCAACTTGAGATCAGGATATCACCAGTTATGGATCAAGGAGGAATACATTACTATGACCGCATTCAAGATGAGGTTTGTGCATTACGAGTTTACCGTTTTACCGTTTGGACTAAAAAACTCCCCAGGGGTATTCATGAGCTTGATGAATGGGGTGTTCCAAGAATACTTGGACAAGTTTTTTCAAGTATTCATTGACAACATTTTGATATATTCTTGAATGACGAAAAAACATGACAAACATTTGCGCTTGGTACTACAATTTTTACGAAAAAACAAATTATACGGGAAATTGTCGAAATGATCTTTTTATCAATCGAGAATTCGTTACTTAGGGCATGTTATCTCCGGGGAAGGCATCGTTGTGGATCTCGCAAAGGTAGAGGCTATTATGGAATGGTATGCATTGATGAACATACCAGAAGTACATAGCTTCATGGGTTTAGATGGATATTATCGACAGTTCGTCGAAGGTTTTTTGAAGATAGCAAATCTGATCACGGAATTACAGAAGAAAAATAATAAGTTTGTATGGACCAAGAAATGCACGGAAGCATTTCAAAGGATCAAGGAGCTGTTGATGACAGCATCGATACTAAAATTATGTGACATGGATGAAGACTTCTTGGTGTGCACAGACGCATCCAAGGAAGGCTTAGGTGGATTCTTGATGCAAGATGGTCGAGTTATCACTTACATCTATAGGAAATTAATAAAGCATGAGGAGAACTACCCAACACATGATTTGGAGTTGTTGGCCATTGTGTATGCCCTGAGAGTGTGGAGACACTACCTGATTGGATGGAAATTTGAACTGAAAATAGACCATTGTGGTTTGCAGCACATTTTTACACAAACTGACTTGAATGTGCGACAAAGGCGTTAGTCAGAATTGTTTAGCGAGTACAATTTTGAGATTACCTACATAAAAGGAACAATGAACAAAATGGCAGATGCATTGAGTCGGAGACCATGCATATTTTTGGTGATACTTCTTCAGACGAATCTTCAAGAAAATATTCTAACTTTACAGTGCGATGATGACCGGTATAAATAGGTTAAAGAAAATATCGCACGAGACACCATGTTGGTACCTAGGTGTGAAGGATATGTGTTGAACAACGATAGACTGATGAGGTATAATAACTAGATTTACATACCACCTAGCAATGAATTGAGGATTTTGATCTTAAACAAAGATCATAGAGAAGTGTACATGGCTCATCTTGGAGTCACGAAGATGAGGGTAGACCTTAAGTCCTTATTCTTCTAGAAAGGAATGAAGGCGAACATAGTTAACTATGTGGAAAGGTGTATGGATGTCAGTATGTGAAGGTTGAACATAGACATCTGGTAGGATTACTACAGCCAGATGTTATTCCAAGATCAAAATGGGAGGTTATTTCAATGGAATTTATTGTTGGATTTCCACTGACGGAAAGGAGGCACGACTCGATTTTTGTGGTAGTCGACACTCTGACGAGGAGTGCACATTTTATCCCTGTGTGTATGACGTATCAGGCACCAGACATAGCTAGATTTTTTATCAGCGAGGCTATGATATTTCTTGGCGTGCCTAATAATATCATATCTGATTGAGGATCGATGTTTACCGGACGATTTTGGACTAGTTTCCAAGAGGCCTTGGGAACCAAACTAAACTTTAGTACAACATATCACCCAAAGATAGAAGATCAGATAGAAAGAACGAACCAAATCTTGGAATATATGTTGTGTATGTACATGATGGACCAACATAAGTGTTGGGAAGAGTTCTTGCCACTAGTGGAGTTTGCGTACAACAATAGTTATCAAATAACCCTTAAGATGGCACCATGTGAGTTTCTTTATGGGCAGTCGTGTTAGACACCTTTGAGCTGGGATCGACTTGAGGATAGGGTCCTGGTAGGACCAGAAGCGATCCAAGAAATGGAAGAACAAATGCAAATGATAATACAAAGGATTAAAGAAGCACAATATCGGTAGAAGAGTTATGTCGATGCACATCGTGTTGACTGTAGTTATGAAGTTGGTGATCGAGTCTTCTTGTGGGTGAAACCACACAAGAGTTTGATTAAGTTTGGAAAGGGTGCTAAACCCTCTCCTAGGTTTGTGGGACTTTTCGAAGTCGTGGAAAGGAAATGGCCCATGGAATATCGACTAGCCTTGTCTGATTCTTTGAGGCGTATGCATGATGTTTTTCATGTATCTGTTTTGAGACATTATATTAGTGATCCTACACATGTGATTGACATGAGTTCCTTGAAGGTGTCAAACAAGGGTGCATTCACGACAAATCCAATCCGTATTCTGGACCATCACATTCGATAGCTATGGTGTCGAATAGTCGATCAGGTCAAGGTCCAGTGGGACAATATAGTCCACACTCGGTAACCTGGGAGGACGCATATGATATGCGTCGACAGTTTCCATTTTTGTTTGATAGTTAGAAATTTAGATCTTGTCAGATGATTTATTTACTACATTTATATACTATGAAACTTTGGGATGATGTTTAAAACAAGAGGGGGTGTATGTAACATCCCTCTCTTGCGAGAACATGTTATTGACTTATTCTTTGAGGACACTTGCATGCAAGTGATCTAGTTTCAGTATATAGATGTTTGTTCGCTTATGGATTCTTATGATGATGTTAATGGATTATGATGTTATTTTATTGATATATATTTATTGACAAATGTTATTGATGACTTTCCCCTAAGTGTGCGAGACACTTGACAAATTGAGGATGTCGATGGCATCAATGGACCTCCTTGGACTCTGGATCGAGTCAGGGAGTGGATTGTATTGGTTTGAGTATTTTCTTTATGAATATGTGGCATATGATCACGTATATTATTATGTTGTTTATGGATCATTGACAGTGTTTCATTGATGGATGCAGGATGACGATTTCTTACTAATCTGACTCACATAAGGAGTAATGGGGACTTGTACAACAACTAGATATTGAGGGAGAGGTGTGGCAGCAGCCCTTTCGCTGCCTACTAAAACTCTCGTCGTGGCTCGAATTGTAGGTTAACGATTACCTAGTTTGAGAGATCCACGATGTCATGAGGGAAAACTAAGACAATTGTTCATGAAGATTCTAAGGGGCGCACAATAAGGCAGGTTCCTTATTCCTTAGAGGCCCTTAGTCTCTCACAAGGTTGCCTGAATGGAGTATTGACTTCAAGGGTTGGACAACTACTAAAACAAGTCAAAGGCTAGTGGCACCCTTGGAGCACATAGTGCATCTTGAAGGGCACATCCCGTAATTAAAACTTGAATCAAAGGCGAGTGGCACCCTTGGAGCTCGGAGTGCATCTTGAAGGGAACGTAGTGGTATAATAAAAATAAATAAGTCAATGAAACTAGGTGGCATAGAAAACTTGAGAGAATGTTAAACCTTAAAATCTTGAGTGTCTGCCGAATTAATTAATTTATTAATTAATCAACTAAAGAATGAATTTATTAAGTATAATCCCTAAGGGTCTAGGTGTTTACAAATAAAGATTTAAATAATCCTAAGTCTAAGTGAGTGAGAAGACTAGAAACTAAATTTTTAAATTAATTTATGAGGGGATGAATTAAATCAAATTAAGAATCAACAAAAATAAAAATAAACCCTAAGGAGTGATTAATACACTTTTGCAAGTAAATACTAAATTAGAATTTAATTGAGAATGGAATAAAGCATAGATATGTGTAAGCATAGAAAGGTATCCAGTCTAGTCTAACTAAAGAACTTTCCTCATTTAAACACAACTTAGTTTTAGAAAGGTGTCAGTCATTAAAGGGGAATTAAAGAGAATAAAGGGACAACTAGGAGTGATTTTAGGATTTCTTTTAGGATGGGTGAGGGAAATTGACATTTAATTTAATTAAATTATGGATTTATTAGTGCAACTAAGGGAACAAGTGACAAGTGTATGGGGGGAATAATTCTTAATTAAATTATTAAAAAATGAATTAAGTATGCAAATGGAAAGTGGTCACTAAGAAAAATTATATAAAGGAAATGGTTGAGAGGAGGAATGGATGATGACTGGTATGAGTAAGGTTATGCTGCAGAAATTCTGACTAGTTTTACTTGTGAGAGTTGGGATACCCAACTCGAGAGAGAGAGAGAGAGAGAGAGAGAGAGAGAGTGGTAGCTCTACCTTGCGAGGCGAGATGGGATCTAGAGTATTCTTGTTGTGGTTGTGTGTGGCCCCTTTGTGGATCGGGGGGATGATGGGGAATAATAGTACCCCTAGAGTTGGTTGGGTGGTACCGGTGAAGTTTTCATGGTTAGCAAGAGGGGAGATGGACGGAGCATAAGCGTGAGAGAACATAGTCAAATTCTCGTCTTCGGTTACGGAATTTATGTTGAGATTGTAAAATTGTGTTAATATTTTTAATGATTACTATTTTATTTTAAAATATGTATGGATCCTTAAACCCTTTATCGGTGTACATCATTAACTATAGTGATATCTACGATGCATATTTTATTTTATTCTTGAGGAATTCGCCCAACATTTGCATGTTCATTTTCCTGGCAATACGAGTCCCTGGCGTTCATCTTCCCTCTATTGTATTTGTGATTTTTGATTTTAAAAGTGACTTGTGTGCTGGGGAAACCTCCCTTCATTTACCTTGAAGGCCATCCTTTTTTTCTCTCCGATTTATTTTTTTCCTCAGCGATTTTCTCTTGGTGTATCTCTACATTTTTATTTGGTTGTGTAAACTTTCCAGGTGATTTCCCTTCCTGATATTTGTATTTTAACAATACTTTCCTACGAATTTTATGGGAACTTTATCCCATCGATTTTACCACTCTTTGCCCCTGCGTTTTCCCTTGATACTCAGCGTCTTTACCACTCCTTCCCTCAGCATTTCCACCTTATTTATTTTTACTTAGCGAAATTTGTTTAATCTCTTCTTGATTGGGAGTGAATTTCTCTGTGTTATCTTCCTAGCTGCCCAGCGACTTGGTCTTAATCTCAATGTTTTTAAACTTGTCCTCACATCACAAATTTGTATATTCCCTTACCGTGTTAACTCTCTGTGTTTTTATTTGGGGTGTTTTAATACATGTCATCATGGGGGAACTGCCATGCAAATTTCCATGGCCATTCTCTACATCATTCCATCGATTAATTGCCCAATGAATAACATTCACATTCCCTGTGACTTGGCTCCATGAATTGTACAAATGTACCTCTGCGGTTTTTTTCCACTTCAATCGCTTGCCAGCGAATAACTTTTCTGTGCTCTTCATTTTATGGTGGTGTACTTGTCAGAGTGGGATCTCTCCTTTAAATCTCTGTGATTGCAAGTTATTCCCTGTGTTTTTTTTTCATGATATTTCAACCCAGCGTCTATATACTTTCTCAGTGATTCAACCTAGTTATTTGCAAATTGGAATCACAAACTCTGCACCTTCATTCTAAACCCATGTGAAATTTTTCCATGTATGTTTGGGAGGGGAATTCTCTGTGTTTACCCTCTTTCCTCATCATTTTTATTGCATGAAAGGCACCCTGTGTGTTGGGAGTAAAACTCCCCTCGAATGCATGGCGAACTCTGTGTTTTTCTACCTTATACCTCTGCAATTTTGCATGGTGTGTAAATTGCCCGAGCTGGATTTCTATTTCCTCTGCTTTTTTCCTAAAGAATTTTGCCTAGCTTTGTGATTTATCCAAGGTGATTCTTCATGTTTCTATGCGTTGATTAGGCAGATTACCTTAGAGATTGTTTTTTTAAGATGTTAGAACTAAAGGTGTCTCAATTTAAATAAACCAATTTACTTTTAATTATTTTAATTGGGCAAGCCGATAAGGAGTTTTAGTAGAATGAAACCCCTCTACTAATTTATAATTTAGACATTGCCAACACAAGAATAAATAGTGTAATTGAAAGAGAGGACCTATATGTTTAGAACTTAACTATGATTTATATGTCTATCTCCTTAAATTTTATCGTAGATCAATATGTGCACAATATTAAAAATATCTTCAAAAATGGAAAAATGAATGGAGAATTGTTGGACTCATGGATATGTAGCTACTCATTTCAGTTTTGAATTGATTGATTGAGTGTTTAGGATCTCTTGCTCCATTGAAAATAATGTGATTACCCTCACACGCCTTGAATAAGGTTGACATGTATTTTCTTGTAATTATTCATTCGCGCCCTGAAATTATTAGATTAGACTCCTTGCGCTTTAGATTTAATTGATAATTATCTTGTGGCTTGAATGAATGCAATGTATGGATGATTGGTGATTAGTTTACTCTTGCACTTTTAGAACAATGAATGACATATGATTGATTAAGCATATGATCTCTTGCGCCAGTTAAAAATAGATGATTGCCTTGTGTCATGGATTATGTTGTGATTAAATAATTATATTATTGTGCGCATTGACTAATGATGATGCATGTTTAATTAAGTGATTAAGATTAAATACGCACATTGAATGATGTGATGTATGTTGTAATAGAATTTTTTGTGCACCTTGAAATAAAATAGATGTTCGCTTCTACGCCATAAAAATAAAGTGATTACACTTGCGCCTCAACACTTGTCGTTGTATGATTGATGAAGTGTTTACATTATCTTGCACCTTTGAATTTAATGTTGATCACTATTGCGTCATGAATAATTTGTTAATTAATATTGCATCATGAAATTATGTCGATATATGATTGATTTATAAACTAGTTTTCTCTTGAGCCATTAATTAATTTGACATGTGATTGTTCTAGAGTTTGTTTACTTTCGTGTGCAGTGAATATTTAATGTTAATGAATGATTGTTAGAATTTGATATCACGTGTGCCACGAATTAAATGTTAATGTATGATTGATAAAGATGATGATTACCTTGTGCCATGATTAATTGATGATTAGGATTGGTTGATTTATCTAGTTGATGTTGGACTTGATTGTAAGTGGGATGTAGACACCTCCTTGTTCCTCAGAACAGTTGCCAGCCCTGAGACCTTAAATTTTCAAAATCAATTGGATCCTAGGCTTGAGCATTGCATATGTGTCTGGGAGGTCCTAACCTTGTAGGGTAGGTTGGGAGGGTAGTGATGGGTGTTCTATATGCACTAAAAAAACACTAAAAAACCATCAATTAAATTCTCAACCCAAGGTAAGTAAACTTAGAGTTGTAGCAAAATATATGCCAAAGTAGAAGGGCTGGTATTTTGAATTATGCATCCTTTGGGAGGTCATGGTAGAAGAGTTGTAGCAAAAGAGCCCTAACTGCATCCTCTGGGAGGTCATGGTATTTTGACTTCTGGGAGATATAACCAAATCGTTCCATATAATCTTCAAGGGTCTCTTCTTCTAACTGTTGGATTTTAAATATGTCATTACGAGACTCCTTGGTCTTGCAGTAGTATTGGTACTTTTTAAGAAAGATATCCTTCATGACTTCCCAAGACCTAATATTGGATTCTCCCAACCCCATGAACCATCTTAGTGCAGAGTCTTTGCGGGTGGCCGGAAAGAGTTTTAGTTTCTGGACATCCTGTATGTAGTTGTAACTCCTACACAAGATGTCGAATTCAAATAGGAAGGTGTCTAGATATTCATTGTTTTTACCATAAAAGGTGGGCAGTGCTGAGAGAGGAATATTCTTCATGTTGACATTTCGGGTGGTGCCCAAAATTGGAAACCCGAATGTAGTTTCAGTTTGGTTTCCAGATTCTTCTTCCTCCTCATGTCTTACATTGTTATGGTCCTCCTGATCATCCATATTGGTTTGATTTCCAAAAAGAGAGTACCTAGGTGGTTTTATCTTTGAAGAGAACAAGGTTTCCCTTTGATGGAAGGGTCTTCCTACTGATTAGATGTCTGGGACTCTACTCGAGTAGGTTGAGACTATTGGTGCCAAATTTTTTGTGTCAATCTGAGAGATAATTAGATTGGCTGAACTACCAAACAAAATATTCACATGTTCAGGGTCTATGATGTCCTCAAAGTTAGGATCTCCTGGTGGTGGTGTAAAAGCAAAGGCTGTATTGTTTGGTTCTACGGAAGGCTTGAGTGGTCTTGCCTCCTATCCCAATACGATTGATGCTTCAATTTCTTGTTCTATAGTTCTCCCTATGTTAGTCTCTCCAAAGACTATTTTAGCTCTTTGAGTTGAGCTAGCTCATGTTTTTCAGTATCGGTATGTGGAGCTTATGAGTGGAGTGTTCCTTCCACCAAAAAGATCGGAAAGAACCTTGGTTGAAAGGTCTGATTTAGATTTAATGTATCTACCTTTTGGATCTCTTGGTCTATTCATCAGAGTAAACAAAAACAAAAAGAAAGACTACCATTGGGTTTGGGGGAGCCTGCAATAGCAAATGCGCAGGTTGTTACCTCTTGTCTTAAAGTTTCTCCGCCACCAATCTAATGCTAAGGTCTAGAAATGATCTATTTCCTAACTATTTTCTACCTTGAGACAACTCCCCGACAATGACACCAAAAATGATGGGTGTTCTATATGCACTAAAAACACACTAAAAAACCCTCAATTAAATTGTCAACCCGGGGTAAGTAAACTCAAAGTTGTAGCAAAATATATGCCAAGGTAGAAGGGTTGGTAGTAGTATAGTCTAACTAAGTAAGTGGTTATCTAAGGGATAATCTATTCAAGCAAAGCTATCTAATGATCAAACCCTACTAAGGAACTTAGACTATGTAACATAAGTAACCTTTGAACAAAGGATCAATGGATAGTTCTAGGAAAGCAAATGAAAACCCTACTTAAAGCAAACTAGTTCAATCATAACAATAATCAAAAGCAAACTATTTATCTAATAAGCAGATATCAACAACAAACTATTTGTAAATAACCTACTTAAATTCAATAAGAAACTATCCTGTGAAAGCAAGCAAATAAACAAGCAACTACACTATCAAAGCAAGAATAGACAAGTAATAAATTAACCTATTAAAGCAAGTAAACAACTAACTAACCTAGGATAACTTCTACAGCAAGTAAACTAATTAAGATTACGCAATAAGCAACTCACTAAGCTAAGAGACAAGTGAACTCTATTCTTAAACTAATCTTCACAACTATTTCTAATACAAAAGGAAATCTACTAAATGGAAAGCATCATGATAATAAAATCAATTAACAACTAATCTCTATGACAAGCAAACTACTCTTTAACCTACCAAAGAAAAAGACTATATATCCTACAAAAGAAAGAAAACTATCTTCTAGTCTATGAAAACTCATATATAGTGTTGATGGTTGTGTGAATGTCTCTAGTGTCTTATAATATCACGATGGCATTTAACAATGAAATATAATTCAAGAGGGATAAACTCGATATTGACTTCAATAGCAAAGTGAAAAATGTGAATTAGGCAATCCAATGAGAACTTAGCCATTACGAAAACAACATCAACTATCATGCATGTCCATGTGATTACTTAATCATGCATTAACCATCAACAGTAAAAAGCTACTATTCTATGAAATTCAATTGCACTCTATACTACATAAGCAAACTCCTACTATACTAAATTCAATCATTAACTACAACTTGGAATTGCAACCTAAATCTAAGAAAGAAATTGCACGAAGTAAGCTAAACTAGTTCTATTTGACAATTCAAATTGCAAAAAGAGAAATGCTTATAAACGGGAATTAAACATTATGCTAGCATATGACAAGTAAGAAAATGAGAAATTTACTAAACAACTAGATGAGAAAAGACTAAATAACAATTGAATAAGCAATCTAAAAATGAAAACTAGAACTAATACTATCCATACACCGAAGCTCCGTCAAGGAAAGCACGAATTAAAATTCTATTCTAAAACTATGTTTTAAACTATATTTTAAACTTGATTTTAAACTTTATTTCAACATAAAGAAATCCTAATCTATCATCTAATCACACAGGGGGTTAGTGCCTAATTTTGCAAGCTTGCTTCTATCATCTACAAAGTCATTTCATATTAACAGGAACCTCCATATCAACCTGCAAAACTGAATTAAATCAATTAAATCGTAAACAACAAATTATAGAACAAAGAAGTAAACTAACAATTCATGTACAGGAAATTAAATAGAAAGACATATATGTTATGTAATTCATAAACAAACTCATCGAGAAGTTACCCAGACTGTTGGTGGGCCCCCCAGCAAGTCGTGATCACTCCTCAAATGCACACCATGAACTCAACAAAGCGATTTCACCATTAAAACTTTAAAACACAGGTTTACACAGTTTGGCAAAACGAAAATGGAAAAACAGAGCTAAAATCATTTTTGTCTCTAACACACGACTTCTTAACTTTTGTCTGACCACTGAGGTGGTATTTATAAGCTTTACAAACCGAGAGGTCGACCACTGGAGGGTCGAACCTCTTCTAAAAATAGTAAATTACATTAATGATGCCCTAACTACCGAAATGAAGCGAGCCAATAATTGCCCAACATAACAACCCAAATCGAGTTGTCAAGGGTTCAGTAGTTGAAGGGCATGAGCACGAGAAAAACCCATGTCTTTGATTTTCCCACCACTGGCTTCCAATACCATAACCTCCAAATGGCCCATCGTTTTTGTGTAGGACGGAGTGTTGGATGGAGTATCGGACTGAGTGTCGGATGGAGTACCGGACTGAGTGTCGGAAAAAAAAACATGTTGCGATTTTTCCCTGTGACACCAAAAAATGCGAATTAGATCCCTGGAAACATAAAAACATGTTGAATTATAATCAAGATCATCATAAAACATGAATTATGCATACCTGGTGTGGATCATAGCGTTTTGGCACAAAATCTCTTCAAAAACTTCTCCAAAACATGAAAACGCATATATACATTCGGCAAAAGTATCTAATTAACGTCATAAAATCGATCATATCTCGGGCCCAACATTACCCCCACACTTATGATTTTGCAGGTCCCACTGCAAACAAAAAGAAATTACCACTCATGACTAAGCTTGTTGAGGAGGATCATCTTTAAAAGCTTATCCTTCTTGTTGTGAAGACTTTGCCTTATGCCTCTTGTGTTGCTTCAGTTGTGCTCTGAGGCTGCAGTTGGATTTGATCATCTCATCAACCAACCATTGAAGGGATTTTACCTTTGCTTGGAGGACTACTTTATCATGATGATGGTGTGTGTCTATTGTCTTCATTTCTTCCAACTATTGCATAAGATGAAAATTCTCTTTTTGTAGCTTCTCAATGGCTGGGGCAGAATCAGTGATCTTGGAGGAAGGCTTAGATCCTTTGAAAGATGTGGACAATCTATCATTCTTAGGATCTAGGGTAGGCATTCGTGAAGTAGGAGTAATAGAGGGTTGATAAGGAGTGGTAGGCTCTGATTTTGTCTTTCTTTGTGGCTCTAATCCATCTACAGAAACTTCCCTAAGTTTCTTGTGAGGGCTCTCAATATCGGAGGACACTTGGATAGGGTTCGAAGTAGGCAAGGGTTTTGCATAAGGTTTTTCTCTTGTGCTCCAGGTACTCTTTTGAAAGGTCCCTTTGTCAAATCAGTTGGCTCCTCTCCTATTTTTGGGAACTATAGGAAAGGTTTGTTGAATCACTTCTTGGAGCTTTTTAGGTGTGGGATCAAGAGATATTGAAGGCATCTAAATGTTAGCAATAGGCTTCTTTTGATCTTTACTCTTGTTCTTTTTACCCGATGAGGATGTAGGGGTGTCAACAAGATTTTTGAATTGTTCCGGAAAATAAATGGTTTGTGCAGGGGGGTTTGGAGTCCTTGGAGAGAGGGGCTTGGATGGAGAGATAGTCCTTAGGCCAAGTGGATTTTTGGCAGTCTTAATTGTCAAGTGAGGGTTTGCAAATTGATAGATAAATGCATCCCAAGTTTTCCCTTGTTTTTCTAATTCGTCTAGAAAAAGGACTTTGATTAGGCCATGGTGAAAGAGGTTGTTGTGGGGATTAGTTACGTTCTTCTTCACTTGAGAGGACATCTTTTCCAAGCTCTTTAGAAAGTAGAAGGTAAAATTCAAAGGTTTGTTGAACTGAAAACGAGCTAGAAATCTGAAAAGACAGGATTTGAAAGTGGAATATCTACCTTCGCATGTGATCAACCTAGTGATGGCGATGAGAGGGTTGATCAATTCCTCCTTTATCCATTCCTTAGAATATCCTTTTTCTCCTGAAATGTTATGGAATTCGGGCTTAAAAACCCTGTTATAACTTGAGCTCAACAGTTGGTGGTTTTCGAACCATCTATCTCCCATTCTTGGAAGCTGCATGGCTGCAGCAATGGACTCCTTTGAGACCCCAAAGGTAATAGACCCCACATGTGTTTCCTTCCCATCGAAATCGAGGGAAAATTGCATGGAGATGCCATCATCGTGGCCTTGCAAGTGAGATAAAAATGGCCCCCAGCCTGCGCGCAAAAACACCTCTCTGCACTGTGCAAACTCAGGAATGGCGAAAATATCTACATAGGAAGAGGGTTCATACCTCTTGGGAATTGTGATGAGGTGAAGAAATAGGCAGAGGCGAAATTCACCAAGAGAGGGTACGATCGGGCCAAGGAATGGCACAAATTGAGAAAGGGTCGAGCGATTTGAACAGGGGAAGGAATGACAGAGGTTGAGCACGTTCTCTAAGACAGGGGCAAGGAAAATGGCAGAGGTGAATTGGGATAATAGGTAACCCATCCCATTTTTGAATGTGCATAAGGTGGAGTTGGTTGCACACATGCGCGCACGAGTTGCCATGTGTGGGCATTTTTGAATTCAAAGGCACATGTTTTTGGAGGCAAGCTTAATGATGCACAGTTAGATCAATGTCCAAGTCTTTTGACCTGGACATTTTTTCATGAACATGTCTAAAGTTTGCATCCTCACTCTTAATTGCCTGCAACCAATTCAATTAAATATCATCGATTCCTAGTTACCTAGAATTGTGGACAGTTATTGGTGTGTAAATTCATATGGCACTTCATTCGGCACCTCATACAGCACCTCATACGGCACCTCATATGGCACTACATATGGAACCTCTATGTTAAATACATTTTTACCTCCTGTAATGGATAGCCTACAATATTGAAATGTTTTTGACAATCACACTGGTTAAGATCAGAGGCAGAATGATCCCTTGTTGATGACTTTTCCACCATGCTCACTCAATCCTCTTGAAAAGGACATGTAATTTCAAAGCCTACAATGAACAACTTATAGCAAGCATAGAACATGTAATGTCAAACCTACAATGAACAGCTTATAGCAAGCATAGGACATGTAATGTCAAACCTACAATGTACAACTTGTAACAAAAATAAACCGATGGAGTGGTATGTTAAGTATATGTTCAGCAATTTATAGCACACATGAGTTTAGCACTTCAAAAATAAAATGATTGTTGATGTAATAACCTATATCATGAAAATAATACAAAAATTCTTACAAAGATTTATTTCTCTAGGCAATGATCATTTGTCAACCCATGAACCCCTCCCCCACACCTAAGTATTGTGACACCTCACAATCAAAATTATAGGAAACCAATCAGTTCCCCCAATAGCCGAAGATTTATAGTATGTCAAGTGTAAAGATAAATTTCACAGATTGGTCTGACGAGATGGTTAGAAGATGGCCCCACCTATAGGATAAGAGATCCTATATATAGATAAGAAGAGGTAGGCAAGAGAGTTTCAAGATAGTCTTAGAGCTAGTTCCCAATGGAAAGTTTATGGAGTTCATTAACCTTATCTTAACCATACAAAATTCATGTCAACTTTGTCTGCAAGTAATATCGTACATCAGGACAACTTTAAATTTATTATTTATTTTTGTCAGATTACCATCCTCGCTCGGTAGAATTCCCCGCTGCCAGCAAGTTTGTTCAGTACTCCAACGGTTTTACCTAGTCATACCACAGGCCAGTACCTGCTTCCAGTAGACCTGTTCAGTATCTCAACGGGTTAGCCTCTTACACCCTCAGAGACTAGCCCTCCATCTTTTAAGATTTTAGTATAAGATTTCTTTATGCAAGAAGATGGGGGGATAGCTCTGGAAACAAATCTTTCTTTCTTTTTTTAATTGGGATGGTATTTATGTTAGAGGATGACTTTCCGTTATATTAATTAGTGATTGTCCCAATGTAAGGTGTACTTAAGAGGATGTGGCCTATCTAAAGATATGATATAATCAAGCTATTTAGTGTGTAGTGGATGGTACCATTGAGAAAGAACAGAAAGGTATCTTTATGCTCAACTCACTTTCTTCTTTTGTAGTTATTGTGATGTTTCCATGACTAACCGCTAATTAGACCTCCTTGTTACTCTTTAATAAAGACACTTTACTCACTTACTTAGGTTTCTTGGAAAAAAAACTGTACAAGAGACCTCTAAGCTTGATGGTTATGGTACCACTTCCTTATATAGTGGTGAAGAGTTTCAAGAGAAACTGCTTTGGAATGCCTTAAGAAAATGAAATGTTTTGCAAGAATATGGCTAAGTACAGTAAGTCAATATTCATTTGATTCTTAGCAGACAACAAAATTCAAGTGTAACAATGTTTTGAAGAAAAATCATTCTTTTATATTTCCTTGAAACTGTCTGCTCCGAGTGAAATAAATACTTACAGAAATCTCTAGAATTGCCTTATTAACAAAATTCAAAGATTGTTTACATATGTATAGTAGAAAATTCATAAAAAAAATTCAAGAATAAGGGGGGACTTCCCCATCTACTAAGGCCAATGCCTTGTTAGTTGACATGACCCATATAAAATCCTCTTTGGAAATGGGCTTATGATAAAATTTGAGTCGGTGTCCATTTACTACAAAGGAGACTTGTCCATTGTCAATTGTTTTGATTTTTATAGCTCCATTGTCATATACAGTGTCTACCTCGTAAGGGCCCAACCATTGGGTGGTGATTTTTCCTTTGAAGGTTTCGAATCGAGAGTCAAACAACAAAGGCCAATCACCAAGTTTGAAGTGTTTCTTCTTAATAAACTTGTCATGCCACTTGCTCCTATGGTTTTGGACTAATATTGTTCGTTGGATGGCATCTTTCCTGATTTCATCCAAGTCATTCAATTTAGGGCTCGTTTCTTCTGAGCCTCATCTAAGTTTAATCCCAATTTTGTGGCAATACGGAAGGTCCTTACTTGGAATGCTATTGGTAGAAGTACTTGTTTCCCATACACTATCTCATAAGGGGTGCCCAGTGGTATTTATCCAGGTAGTCTGGTATGCCCACAAAGCCTCTGGAAGCCTATCAGCCCAATCTCGGTGATGTAATTGAATAGTCTTGGTCAAGATAGCTTCCAAAGCTTTGTTTGTAGATTCTACCTGACCATTGGCTTGTGGGTGGTATGGAGAAGATTTACAGTGTTTAATACCATATTTCTCTGTTAGCTCTCTCATCAGCTTGGAAGTGAATTGAGTGCCTTGGTCTGTAACAATTTCACGAGGGACACTGAAGTAGGTAAAGATGTCATCATATATGAATTTGACGACAGACTTCTGTGTAGCCCTAAATAGGGATTTTTCCTCTACCCACTTGGTGACATAGTCCGTACAAACCAAAATATAGTTCTTCTTATGGGACATGGGTGAAATTGGTCCTACAAAGTCAAGGGCCCATTTTTCGAAGGGTTCTATCATAACTTGGGCATGCAAGGGCATTTCGTCAGCTAATGTAGGTCTTCCAATCCTTTGGCAACTATCACAACTTCTCACATACTTGGCAGTATCTTTGAAAATGTTAGGCCAATAGTAACCTGAATGTAGCACCTTATATGTTGTGTGTTTGTCAGAAAAATGACCACCGCATGGTCCATCATGACAACTTCATAGTATTTCTGGTACCTCATCCTCTCGAACACATCTACGAGTAATCAAATCAGGACCTGTGCGAAAACTTTCATGGCCAACCCAAGAGTAAGCACTCTATGTAACAATTTTACACTTTTCATGACGTGACAAATGAGATGGTAACTTCTTAGTAGCCAGATAGTTTTCCATATCCACAAACCATGGGGTATTGACAGAGAGGGAAAAAAGGTGTTCGTCTAGGAAACTATCATCTATAGGGATATCATCATCATCCTCATTTTTTATTCGTGAAAGGAAATCAACTACCATGTTATCCTTTCCAGATCGGTCAAGCACAATGATATTAAATTATTTCAATAACAGGAGCCACCTAGTCACTCGGACATTAGTTATGGGTTTATTCATGAGAAATCTAATGGCAGAATGATCTGTATGTACAAATACTTTGTAACTTTTAATTTAATGACAAAAATTGTTAATAGCATGAACAACTTCCAATAATTCCTTCTCGATGAATGTGTAGTTTAACTCGACAGGGGACAAGTTCTTGATCACAAAATAAATGGCATAGGATTGTTGGTCCTCTTTCTTCCCTAATACTCCTCCTATTGTGATGTCGGAGGCATCAATAGATATGTGAAATGGGAGAGTCCAATTGGTCCCTCCAATAACTAGTGCCATAGACAACTTATCTTTCATGGTTTCAAAGGTAGTTTGACACTACTCAGTCCAAACAAAATCAACATCTTTTATTAACAATCCAAACATAGGTGCAACAATCTTTGAAAAATTTTCAATAAACTGTCGGTAGTATCCAGAATGTCCAAGAAATCTTCTCACCTCTTTATAAGTCTTGGGGGGTGGAAGTCTAATGATGACCTCAATCTTTGCAGGATCGACTTTTATCCTTTCAGATGAAACATGATGTCCTAGAACCACTCCTTCAGTTAACAACATTTTGCATTTTTCATGACTTAGAGAGAGGTTCATTTCTTGGCATATGATAAGGACTTTTTCTAAGTTATCTAAGGCTTCCTGGTAAGTATTGCCATAAACTGTGAAGTTTTCCATGTAGACCTCCACACAATCATGAATAAGATCAGCAAATATCCCTAGTACTGCTCGTTGAAATGTGGCAGGGGCATTGCCCAATCCAAATAGTAATACCCTATAGGCATAGGTGCCCCAAGGACAAGTAAAGGTAGTATTGTCCTGGTCCTCAGGTGCTATGAGAATTTGATTGTACCTGTTGTACCCATCTAAAAAGGAAAAATACTTATTTCTAGACAAGGTATCCAGAACTTGTTAAATGAAAGGAAGAGGAAAGTAGTCTTTTAGAGGGGCTTTGTTGAGTTCCTGGAAATCAACACAAATTCTCCATTTCCCGATCACTTTCTTTGGAACCACTACAAGCGGGGATACCCACTTAGTGTCAGATATGGGATATGTTGTTCCTAAGTTTATACTTAAGTCTCAAGGCATAATGTCAGGCATCAAGAAATAAGGAAAGTCTTAATGTTTGTGTTTTTTACCTCAACTTTGTGATAAAAAATCCTAAATTGAATTAACAGCATAACAACTCAGAGGTCGTCTTCCGTATCTGAGTTAAAATTATAAATATTGAATGTAATGGGAGAAAAACATAAAGTTGTTAAATAAAGCAAGGCATCAGTTACAGAAGAATCTTACTTTGTAACAGAAGAAGAAAATAGATTGAATAACCTTAAATGAAGCATAAAATGTAGAAATCTAATTAACTCACAGGTCTTGTGTTTACTAACAGTAAACACAGAGGAAAAATTGTTTGTTATCATATAAGTAAATGAAACGTAATCACAGTAGATGTTATACTAAATTGTGATCAAGCATTCATCAAGGAAATATATAAAAAGATGTTGTAATGTGGAAAGACAAAACAACACATACCTCAAATGAATGAAATATGGAATCTCAGGTATGTATTTGTATTAATCCTCAATGAGGAGAGTTTTCTCAATTACATATGGAAAAAATTGGCCCTTTGTTCATCTTTTCAATATGTATTTATACAAAAATGATTTTCAACCCTAGGCGGTTGGAAATTTCATTATTTTTGAAAGTTGACGGTTACAAAATAAAAGACTTGCAACGCTTTTCTTAGTTTTCCTTTGTCTCTTTCCCATGCAGTACATGTTACCTCATTGGTTCTTTTAGGTACTCCCTTTTCCTCGCTCAATAAATTCGACACACCTGCCTACAAATTGTGCTACTAGCCCAGAAGGTTTTGTCACATCTTTTGCCTCAAAAATGTACAACTTCCTTTGTAATTATGGCAGTCTGTCTTCTATCCTTTTGTCTTCAGTAGTCATTGATTGTAACTATATATTAGGCCTCATCATACATCTATCTATCTGAGGGATGTCAATCTATTTTAACTACAAAATTTCAAACTGAGCTTCTTCTAAGCTTGCTTTGATATCAAGTTGATGTTTTACAATGTCAATTTGTCCCAGAACTTCAGAAAAATCATCTTTTTCGAGGCCTAATGATTTTTTATTTAGTGAGTGAAAAACCTCTTCACAAGCCTCTTTGATTTCCTTAGCCAATATTTTACTCTCGGCTATATTGGCCTCCCTTGTTTTCAATATTATGTCACCTCTGACCTGCTCTGCAACAGATAATCTGGGAATTACAGAAATTTCTTCTCTAGTCGATGATACAACCGCTTATTGAAAAGTTCTTTGAGATGTAGTAAACTCTCTTTCTCTGAGACAAATGTTTTCCAATGATTGATTCACAACCCGAAACTGGTTTTGAATAATTTCCACCTTATCAAGAAGGCTTTGTTGCATTGATTCTAGTTGTTTAAATAATTCCAGTGTCTGTGCTTGAAAAATGGTTATATCTATAACCATGCTTTCAATCAAGTCCAACTTGGTTTGTACTTGCTTCACTAATTCACCTTGCTAAATAACCTGCTTTTCGCTCGCTTGCACATTTTTGTGCATCTTATCAAGACTAGATTTGAGCAATTGAATTTCTTGTTTATCACAAGCTCTATCATATTCAAGCCCTTTATTGACTTCATCGCTAACATTTTTTTCTATAGTTCTTATTTGATTTTGCAACTGACTTATCATCTGATTTCTATGTTTCAATTTCTCTTCCAGATTCTCGGTCAACCTCTGATTAGTTGTAGCAAAGGAACCTAATGAACCAGTCATTTCCTTGGCGAGCTCTAAATCCTCCAAGCCCTGTCCATCAAATATCATCCTTTTCCTTTTGGATAATACCCATTCTTTCTAATGCTATTCTCTTTTAACTATGGCCCTTCTTTTCATGCTAAAGAAAAAGTTCTAAGGAGGCATCTCTTCAAGCGGGATTGGGGTAAGATCACTTGCAAATGTAATTTCAGGACTAGGAGTTTCGAAACTTGACTGTAGAGGGGTTAGTGTTGTAATAGGACTTCCTATCTCTATAACTATTTTTCCTTCTACTGTTTGTGAGGTATCAGTAGGGGTGAATGGCGATAAAGGAATTACCATTTGTTTATGTTTTAGTATTGTCACAGATTGAACCTTTTTCTGCTGCTCTAGATATCCTACCCTCGAGGCTTCTAATTCTTGTGTAGACACTTCGAGATTCTTTGGAATTTCTTCGGTAGTTTTTTTACCAAAAGACTCTGGTTCAAAACCTGGAGGTATGGATCCCTACACGGGAGGGGTGGTTCTCAATTCTCCCTGTAGTATCTTGGGAAAACTACTCCATCTGTGCTTTTGGAAAGTGAAGAAACTAGAATGTTGGTCAAATGATAATGCTTGAACTCTGCCTTGTACTTCCTGATATGATCTAATTCCCCTGAATATATCATCATATGGGGAATCTTCATGTGTATATATTTTCATATTGCATTGAGATAGGTTCTTTTTCACAATCTGGTATGGATCGTGTCTTTTGAATTCAATGTCAACCAATTTGGCATCCTCTAAAGCTGCAGCCTCTACTTTGGAATGACCAAAATTCAACAAGGAAAACCTTCCAACCTGTAGAGGAAATACTGGCCAAACTTTCTTCTGAGTTGATTTTAACTCTTTGTTAATGCCTCCTATTACCGTTTGGTAATCCACTTCTCTGCACACTATTCTGTCAGGCAAAAACTTTGGGAGAGCATGAGGGGAAACCGAGCATCCAGAAACCCTGATATAGGAGAAATTTTCTTCAATGAACTAATCTGCAACCTCTTTAAGGTTTCCCATAATTTGATCTGAAATCTGAGGAGGTGGATGACCATATAGTGTTTGATGAATGGGGATAACTACATTATGGCATATTTCATAAAAGAAATCTTTGGCCTTTTCCTCCCATAGTTTGGAATGATAAAAATGGATATGTTTGGCACTGGTTGGGCTCCAGCTCCAATTCATCAATGGGAATGGAGTCATAAAACAGATGGCATCCATGAAAAATGTAGACATATAAAAAGGGGTAGGTTGACCTTTTGATTTTTCCATTTGATACTCGGTAATTTTCTTGGCTAGGCTATCAGACAGCATCTTAGCCTAGTCGAAAGTGAAACCCTCGGCTACCTCATGCATGATTGATACCCATTCCACCAGGAAATGAGTAGGGATTTTCTTTCCAAATATTCTACATAGAATCATGGCTATATAGACCATATACTCATTTAATGATGTGGTGGAATAAATACCATGAGAGTCAGCTCTGAATTTCGCTGGAATTCCCCACCGGGTTTTAACTATATCTGGGTAGGTTCAGTCAAATTGCACACATTCTTTTTGTTGAAATGCCATCACGAATGTAGCATTATAAATATAATTTGGATTAGGGGACAGCTTGTACATTACTTGGAGGTGTTTCAGCCTGAAAGAGACAACAGTGACCTTTTGGTGGTTGATGATGCTTCTGGTCTGCACCTCAGTGTTTTTCAGAACCCATCTTATCATGTCATTATATGGCATGAGATTCGGTCTTGTAGCTATTTTATGAAGCTCAGATTCTACTATAGTTATGATTTTAGTGCCTTGAGTTTAGTTCTTTTCATCTCCAGAATCATCTGGGAAATTTATAACTTCGTACTCCAAGTTTACAAAAATCTGCGTCCAGGATCTAATTGAATCTATAGCATGTGGCATAGTATCAGACAAAACGTCTGTGTTCGTATTCGAACCTTCACCGGCATCATAATTCTTCTTCGACGTTTTCCTTGGTGTCATGATGTTAGAAATAGAACGTGAATACTTGTTACAGGGGAGAATGTGTAAGCTTTCCTTGGATAAAACTCACTACTTTGTTGGAGGTAACAATGAAATTCAAAATAGAACCTCTTTATTTACGCTCAGCTTGAATTAATTATAATATGCTTTTACAGATGATGAATTTATTGGTTTTAATGAGGAAAGTACATATGGTGATATGTACTCTATGTTGGAGACCATTTCCCTTGATCCATAATTAATATCATTAAATATCGGCAATTCGCAATCGGGAGTTTTGGATCGAACAAGATTGAAAAATCCTGAAAGCGAATGCATGAAATATTAATTAACACTGTTGTTTTTCTTTTAAGAAGTTAATTAATCATGTTTAAAACTCAATGCTTTCGAGAACTTCGGGTTTCGGGATTTTTTAGATGTGATGAATGTAAAACCCTCGATTCCCGAAACGCGAAATGATTAACTTCTTTGACTTAGTTTAATTTAATTAATCAGGATTTAGTCTTTTGGCATTCTACTGCTCATCTTTCGAGTACCGGGATTTTGAAAGTAAAAACATAAGGAAATATATAAAACATGAAACTACGAAGACACTTTCAGCAGTTTGATTCATTAATCATTTGGCAGCTCCACAAATTTGAGAGATTTAAGATCTTTCGATCATAGGAAAACTTCATCAAGGGTAGGATTCAAACGTGTGTTGTCCTTATTTAAGAGAAAAAAGAAAATTATTAAAGTCTAAAGTTTAGAAAAATATGTGTTCCAACATAAGCTCCATTTAGGGATCCTGTCTTCCTGCGAGACATCGAAGAATAGTAGACCAACTGCTTTTATTGGGTAAATGGAGTCACTATTGAATTTCTGTGAAACACATTATGAAAAAGAACACGCAGAAGGATTTAGGATTTCATCCTTATCTCTGAAAACTTTCAAAACTTAATCATTCACTGATCTTGAGTTTTAGGCTTATCAATGGCTTCCTTTTCTTAAAACTGACTTCAAATTTTTTTAAGATAATCAAAACAACCTTAATTGTTCTACTAGGCTCTATTCGATTTTTTCCACATCAAGGTAAAGTAATTTCAATGTTTTTAGTGAAGGAGTCACGTGTTAGCTTAGAATGTAGATCTAGTCGAAAAGAAAACTAGTTACCAGAGTACATTATAATTCACGTATAACAGCCTTGCAGATATCGTAGACATTGCTTCACTGCTAGCGAGCCTGTTCAGTACCCCGGTGAAGTTATCTAATTTCCCATATTGAATTTCCTTTCACCACTTCAATTAATAATTTTGCATTTAAATGATGAGATGGGGGCAATCATTTCATGAATTTCCTTTCACCGTCTGTCTTATATATTTTAAAACATGAAGTGGGGGCAATCAATTTGTATAAAATACACCAGGGATGATATCTTTTCATAATTTAGCAACAGAGGTCTGTCAACTCACTTTGATTACTTTGGACTAATCCTCCTTTGACCTTCAAAACACCTTCGTCTACAGGGAAGTTCTCGATGGGGAGTTTTTATTTTCCAGGGACTTTCCTTAAGAGAAACTGATCAGTTTAAACCTATTAGAAGGGCTAAGATAGTTAGGATTAACCTAGACATACTCTTTGTTCAGTCAAAATTTAGAGGAATCGTAAGAAATTTTGCCTATTCTCGTTTTGAAGATTTGTATATGAGTTTTCAAAGCTAAGGCGAGACCCTTTTTCCTCTATGAAGACCATGGGATAGTATCAGGAATCATATGAAAATACGGCTTCAAAATGAGCAGGGGACTCAGAAAAAAGGTATCTATGTCTTGTTGTAATCACGGTCACCCTTGTGTAAACTTTTTACTCGATCCTTGAAACTTTTTCTTTAAGGTCTTGTCATTGCTTTATTTTTTATTATAAGTTTTATTTCATTTTTTGTATTTTATTTAGAGAAAAATTCTTAATTATTAAAACATAATTTTTATATTCCTCTGATTATAGATTAGGTGACGATATTTGTACATGTGAGACTTCTGTCATACTAAGTGATTTTTCTCTGAAAATTTAAATGAGTCTAAAACTCATACCTCATATTTACTCGTATATTTACAACCAAGTAAACTATTTGCTTATCACCTATTTCGAGAGAAAGACAATGTTCTGATGCGTGCATGTCAATTTTTGATATCCCTTATCTCTTGGCTATCGGCAAGTATCCTGCATGACAATAACATGAAAAGTGTCAGGAACTTACGCAGACCAAAACTCTATGTGTTACTTATTTTATATTTTGATTCTTTTTATTATGAAATCAACCAACCTGGTTTATTTACATTGAAAGTAAAAACTTACTGAGGAAAATGAAATTATAAACAACAAATGTGAAAAACAACCTGGTATGTACAATGAAAGTTTGGAATTGTATTACTGCATAAAATGCTTCATGTAACGCCATTTATAGGGGCGTTAAGGATTTTACCATCCAGATTTTCTAACAGAAATGAATTCTTCCCTTCTGAAGCTATGATTTTGAAAGGTTTGCACCAGATATGATCAAATTTACCATGCTTTCCTTAATATTCCTTCCTAGCATCCCACTTTAAAACCAAGTCACCGGGGAGGAATTCCATGTCTTTAGCTTTTTGGTCAAACAAGACTTTCATGTTATCCTGATACTTCTGTAGTTTTTCATCTACTTCAGCCCTATTTTGCTGAACTTCAATCATTTTATGTATTCTTATGGTAATGTCATTTGGCTCTTCTTTTGAGTCTTTCCAAAGTTTCATTACGAGCAGTGCGAAATTTATGGGTAAAACAACATCAGTACCATATACCATCTGAAATGGGGACATTCTGATGGATCTTTTTGTGCCTATTTTGTTAGCCCATAAAGAATATTTCAAATGTACATGCCATGTTTTCTTATTTTCGCTCAGCACTTTTTTAATTATGGTTATCGATCTCTTGTTCGAGGATTTGGCTAATCCATTGCCCTGCAGATAGTAGGTCGTAGAATTTCCTAGTACAATATTGTACTTTTGACAAAAACTTATCATGGCCATGGATTTGAAATCTTGAGCATTATCAGTAACTATTTTCCAAGGATAGCCAAATCTTGATAGAATGTTCTCTTCCAAGAAATTGATCACCACTACGTCTGTTGCATTTCACGTAGGAATGGCTTCTACCCATTTAGTAAAATAATCGGTAGCAGTCAAAATCCACTTATGTTGAGCACTAGAATGTGTATTTATTTCACTAATGAAATCAAGACCCCATTGTTGAAACGGGGCTTCAGATTTAACTTGAACCAAAGGTAGTGCAGAAATCTTTTGCTTGCCTACAAACAATTGACAGGGGTTACAAGCTCTAACCTTAGCATTCACATCATTGAATAATTTCGGCCAATAATAACCAGCTCTTAGGATTTTATAGGCCGTTTCTCTCCATGCGTGATGTCCTCCATACACTCCTTCGTGAAATTCATTTATAACTTTCTTTGTTTCAGATTCTACTAAACAACTCAGTAAGAAACCTAGAGGATCCTTCCAATATAGTTGACCATCTACGATGCAATATTTCACGACATGTAACTTCAATGTTATAGCTTTAGATGGAGATAGGTCACTGGGGCATTGAAGAGTCAGAAGATATGAAACAATGTCACTATACTAAGCTGAAGAAGAGAATTTTTCTAAAATTTTAGTTGCGGGTATAGTAACATAAAATTCATTTATATCTAAAAATACCTCATACTCTTGCACATGATTTATTACGAGTTCTTTAAAATTTGATTCAGCTAATAGCTTGGCCAAGCCCTGACCTTTTACAAGTTTGGTCAGTTTTACTTCCAAGTCAAACTCCTGGATTTTAGCAAGCCATCGGCCCCTCCTTCCATCGTTATCGGGTTGAACCAATATATCTTTAACGGAACTGGTGGGAACATATGCAATTATTTTATAATGTAGTACATAGGTCCTGAAAGCCTTTAGGGCCTTCACCATTGTGTAAGCTTTCTTTTCCAATATATCATATTTTTGTTCAGCATCTCTGAGAATTTTACTAAAAAATGCAATTGGTTGTTCGAAACCCTCATCATTCTTTTGTAACAGTACGACTGCAATAGTATGTTTAGAGGCGAATGAAAAAATAAAAAATTCTTTCATATAATCTGGGCTTTCCAATACCGATGCTTCACCTATAACCTTATCAATATGTTAGAATGATGCCTTGGCTTCGCTTGTCCACTTGACCTCGATGTCCTTCTTGAGCATATATGTAATCAATTTTACAATTTCAGCGAAATTTGGGATGAATATTCTTAGAAAAATATTTTTTCCTAAAAATGACTGGATCTCCTTTCTATTTCTAGGAATATTAATAGTATCTATAGCTTCCACCCTCTTTGGATCAATTTTAATTCCATTTTTTGATACTATATGGCCCAAGAGTTTACATTCTTGCATTGCAAAATGAGATTTCTTGGGATTCAAAGACAAACGAAATTTCTGATATTTCTCAAAAGTCTGTTTGAGGTGCAACAGGTGCTCTGCATCAGATTTAGAAAACACAGTTAGATTATCAAGATAAATAACAACAAACTTATCTCTTTCACCGACAAAGGTGATGTCCATAGCTCGTTGAAAAGTGGCTCCTGCGTTCATCAAAGCGAATGGCATTTTATCATACATAAAAGTACCCCATGGGGTAGTGAACACAGTTTTCTCTTTATCATCCTCATGAACTGAAATTTGATTATAGCCTGAAAATCCATCAATCATAGACATTATGTTTTCTCCTACCACCTTTTCCAATACACGATCCATTTTAGGCAATGGATAATTATCTTTGAGTGATGATCTGTTTAAATTTGTTAAGTCAACACAGAGTCTGATTTCACCATTTTTCTTCCTGGCCTGAACTAAATTAGCTACCCATTCAAAGTATCTTAGTGGGACAATGATCTTAGAATCCAAGAGTTTCTTTACATCTTTATCTATCACAGGTAGTAGTATAGGATTTATCTGTCTGGGCTTCTGCTTGAATGGTTTAACACCTTGCTTCAGAGGAATATTGTGTTTGATTATGGTGGTATCATCAGTTCTTAATTCATCATAGGACCAAGAAAAAACATCCTTATAGTGCTTGAGTAGCTCATCATATTTTCTTTTTATTTCAGGAGGAAGGTATTTGGATATTTTAACCAGCCTCAGAATTTCTTTAGTGCCTATATCACAGTCTTCAACTTCTTCAGGCTGAGGCTGTAAAGTAGATTTAAAGGGAATATCATCATGATTAAATAATCTCTCAAAGGGAATCAAACCTTTAGGGATCTGATTATTTTTCAATAACAACATGCAGTGATTAGCGATTGTATCTTGAAACTTCTAAGGATCTTCTCCTTCCTGCATAATCCAAACAGGGTCATTTTGATTTTCCTGATCAATATTTGTTTCAGCAAATTCATCCACCATCTCTAAAAATTGTCTGATTTGATCATCATCTTTGAAGACCTACCAGTGTTGTATATTGTTTGGTATTGATAGTTTGTGCCTCATTTCTATATGATACTTCAATTTGAAGTTCGTAGGAGGTACAAACGTTGAGGTTGCTTTGGCCACTGAATCTGCATGTTGATTTTCTGTTTTGGGGATGTAGTGAACATTAACTGATGAGAAAAAAATTTCAATTAGATCCCAGGCAAAATTTATGTAAGACCTTAACCTTGGGTGTTTATCCTGATATTGATGATTTATCTATTTTATAATTAATTATGCATCACCATAAACTTCCAAGTTTTTAATTTTCAACTTCCTGGCAGCCTCTAATCCTAAGACCAGGGCTTCATATTCACATACATTATTAGTGTAATCGATGTCCCACTGTAACATGTAAGAAAAAGGGATAATAATCTCATTTCCAGGTGCCACAAATGGA
The DNA here is from genome assembly GCA_009831015.1 of Picea engelmannii. NCBI lineage: Eukaryota > Viridiplantae > Streptophyta > Pinopsida > Pinales > Pinaceae > Picea > Picea engelmannii. Next base: position 153,655 of record ML803871.1, on the reverse strand, counting down.
ACTCCAGCTCTTGCTCCTTCACAAGACGAAGCACCATCGAAATACATTTCCCAAACTCCAGTACTATATACATATTTATTTGTTTTTTCTATTTTTTCTTTTTCTGTACAACTTTATTCTATACAGTCCTCTAAATCATCATCAATGGATAAAATACAATTTCCTACATCCTGATCTGTGACATAAACAGGGTAATTATTCGGATTCAGCGGGTCACTTACTGTATATGTCAACCTTGTCTCTCTGTACAAGTGGGTAAATTGTCCACCGAAGATCGGTATTGTAGCATATGTCATGTCGAGTTGAAGGCATCCTCCCAGTTTGGCACCCCAAAACCTGGATAACAATATGCCATACTTTGGAGGTATATCAGCAACAACCACATCCATCAGAACACTTTTGCAGGAATCTACGCAAGATTAACCACTAAATATTTAATCATGCCCACACATTTAACTTTTCTCAAATCAAAAGAATATAGATCTTTGTATGGTCAAATAATTTCGAGACCAAGTCTATCCATAATACCTTTGGGCATCACATTATGGGAAGCTCCAGAATCCAACATGCAATTATTAAGAAGATGATCATGCACAATTAGTGTAATGTAGAAAGGAGAAACAGTATCTCTGGCACATTCAAAATGTGGACCAAAAATTATATTTGGTTTATCATCTTCTAAATTTATGACGTCGACCTGACTTTCAGTATCCAAAAAATTTATCATTTTAGCAATTTGTTTTCTGTATGTAGGTTTTTTTGCCAATTCAACCAAAGGTACAGGAATCTTGATCTAATTAATCTCATTCTCTAGATTGAAATTTCCCGTTGTCTTATCGACTTGTCTGGTTTGGTTTTCTATCTCCCTTTTTTCTAATTTATCGGTTTGTGTTGCTTTTGTTTCAACCGGGTTTGTTTTTACAGTCTGTGTTCCGACTACTTTTGTTTTGACATTATGTGTCTCAGCTAACGGTTGAGTTGTCTCATTATCTTTTCTCTTCGATAGAATTTTATTCGGTTGAGCAATTGTGATATTTCTATCTCTAGGCCTTAGATTATACTTTTGCTTAAGCTCAACCATTATATTATCGGTGATACCTTGATAAGCCTATTCTTCTGTATTATTTATGATTTCATCATGATTAGACCAATATTTTGTATTTTGAGACTTTTCATAATCTTGTTTCGTCAAAAAAGGTTCTCGGCAATCATCACCAAGATTATTCATATCTTCTTCTAACTCCTCAAAGTTTCGTAGGTCCTCTCCTCCTATAAAATTTTAATTTTTAAAGGGGGGTTGAATCTTTTGATCTTCATTCTTGATCTGTCTTTGTTGGATTTGATGATTAGGATTTCTTCTGAATTCTTTTCTATGGAACTGATCATTCTTAGATTGGTCCAATTCCATTTTCGAGATTTTATTTGACAATTCTTTGATAATGTTTACCATGTCATCCATCTTATCTTCTGAGGACCTCCCAGATCCGGAGGGTCCTTCTTGTTCTCTGTATCGTCTGATTTCTTTATTTCTCATTTTGAATTTAGCTTTTAACTTCCCTGATGCCATCATGTTTAACTCAATTTCTACAGCATCATCCTGCATTTTATTGAGGTCGACAGACCTTCTTCCCCTCAACAATAGATCAAAATCAGGCTCGAAAGCCCTAGCAAAAGTTACATTTTTTGTAGGTTGAGAGGGTTTAATCTCAACTGGGATATTGTTATATAATTTATTAAACCTTTGAGTGAATTCAAGAACTGTCTCTGAATTTTTCTTTCTTAAAGCTCCAAACTCAGTTAGATAATAAAGGTGATCTTTTCTCTCTCCCCATTGTCTACGAAAGTCACTTTCTAATTCATCATATGATCCTATGGAATCCACTGGAAATCCTCAGAACCAGGGTCTCACCTATCCTTCGAATGTTTGAACTAGAAGCCTCGAATAAACATCCTCGTGCTCAAGTCCAAGGATATCAGCGAATTGATCGAAGAAATTTGTGTGCTCAATTGCGGTTAAGTCTCCCTCTCAGGTGAAATTTGTCAGGTTTTTCATATACTTTTCGGGTAAATCATGGAGGGGAACTGGGAGGACCAAAGGAGCATACCTAGCAGCCACTTTAGCAAAAATTATAGGAGTTAGAGGTAGTCCTTGACTGCCTCCTCCTCCTCCTCCAGCACAATTTCCTCCTACACCTCCAGCACCACCTCCTCCGGCTGCAGCCATTGATAATTTAATAGATGCAACTTTGGATTTATAGGAAGGCTTGTCAAAAATATGTAGTGACCTTTCAGTCCATTCAGGATTAAGCGAAAAATGTTCAAGAGACAGAAAATCTGAAAAAGAGGGAATAGGGAAATGGGGGCTAGGTTCTTCGGATTTACAGGATATATAAACAGGAGAACCAATAAAGGTCAAGACAGAGTATAAGATATTTTCTTCAAAACCTCGAGAGGTTGGAAGCTTGACTTCGGGAACTGATGAAATATCAATTGAAGCGGGTATTGAGATGGATTTTTTACCTTTATTGGTAAAGGAGACAGTTGGAACGGTCTCAGATTTAATCTCGAGTGAAACCAACTCGGGTTTTAGGGTTTTGGCTTCGATTCTAAGAGTAAATATTTCTCCGGAATAGAATTGGGTAAAATCTTTCTGCGGAGTTAACTTCTCAAATAAAACCTTAGTATTATATTTGGGTTGATAAACCTTACTTGTTGATGCATTAGTCTTTTTAAGCTATCCCCTTGGTTTCAAAAACATTTCAGAGTCAAATACAAGCAAAATATGCTTACCGTCTAGATTCTTTCTGGTATTTCTTCGACTAAATGTCAGTTTATTAGTTGCGGAGTCACCAAGTTAAAGATAAAAATTAGCCTTATAATGTATTCAATCTTTTTTCACTATCAAAGAGAGAAACTTACCAATGTCGTTCTCCCAGGGAAAAATAACTTTGTTTCTCTATCCCTGGCAACGGCGCCAAAAAGATGTTGTCCCTGAGTTTGTACTTAAGTCTCAAAGCATAATGTCAGGCATCAAGAAATAAGGAAAGTCTTAATGTTTACATTTTTTACCTCAGCTTTGTGATAAAAATTCCTAAAATTTAATTAGCAGCATAACAGCTCAGAGGTCATCTTCCGTATCTGAGTTAAAATCATAAATATTGAATGTAATGAGAGAAAAACATAAATTTGTTAAACAAAGAAAGGCATCAATTGCAGAAGAATCTTACTTTGTAAGAGAAGAAGAAAATAGATTGAATAACCTTAAATGAAGCATAAAATGTAGCAATCTAATTAACTCACAAGTCTTGTGTTTACTAACAGTAAACATAGAGGAAAAATTGTTTGCTATCAGATAACTAAGTGAAACGTAATCACATTAGATGTTGTACTAAGTTGTGATCAAGCATTCATCAAGGAAATATATAAAAAGATGGTGTAATGTGGAAAGACAGAAGAACACATAACTCAAATGAATGAAATATGGAATCTCTAGTATGTATTTGTATTAATCCTCAATGAGGAGAGTTTTCTCAATTACATATGGAAAAAACCGGCCCTTTGTTCATCTTTTCAATATGTATTTATGAAAAAGTGATTTTCCACCCTAGGTGGTTGGAAATTTCGTTATTTCTAAAAAGTGACGGTTACAAAATAAAAGACTTGGAACGTTTTTCTTAGTTTTCCTTTGTATATTTCCCATGAAGTACATGTTACCTCATTGGTTCTTTGAGGTAATCCATTTTCCTCACTCAATACATTCGACACACTTGCCTACAAATTATGCTACTAGCCTGGAAGGTTCTATCACATCTTTTGCCTCAAAAATGTACAACTTCCTTTGAAATTGTGGCAGTCTGTCTTCTATCCTTTTGTCTTCAGTAGTCATTGATTGTAACTATAGATTAGGCTTCATCAGCCATCTATCTATCTGAGGGATGTCCATCTATTTTAACTGTGAAAATTCAAACTGAGCTTCTTCTAAGCTTGCTTTGATATCAAGTTGATGTTTCACAATGTCAATTTGTCCCAGAACTTCAGAACAATCATCTTTTTTGAGGCCTAGTGATTTTTTATTTAATGAGTGAAAAACCTCTTCACAAGCCTCTTTGATTTCCTCATCCAATATTTTACTCTCGGCTATATTGGCCTCCCATGTTTTCAATATTATGTCACCTCTAACCTGCTCTGCAACAGATAATCTAGGAATTACAGAAATTTCTTCTCTAGTCGATGATACAACCACTTCTTGAAAAGTTCTTTGAGTTGTAGTAGACTCTCTTTCTCTGAGACAAATGTTTTCCAATGATTGATTCACAACCTGGAACTGGTTTTGAATAATTTCCACCTTATCAAGAAGGCTTCGTTGTGCTAATTCTAGTTATTTACATAATTCCAGTGCATGTGCTTGAAAAATGGTTATATCTATAACCATGCTTTCAATCAAGTCCAACTTGGCTTGTACTTGCTTCACTAATTCACTTTGTTGAATAACCTACTTTTCGCTCGCTTGCACATTTTTGTGCATCTCATCAAGACTAGATTTGAGCAATTGAATTTCTTGTTTATCACTAGCTCTAGCATGTTCAAGCCCTTTATTCACTTCATCGTTGACATTCTTTACTGTAGTTCTTATTTGACTTTGCAATCAACTTGTCATGTGATTTCTCTGTTTCAATTGCTCTGCTAGATTCTCGATCGACCACTGATTAGTTGTAGCGAAGGCGCTTAATGAACCAGCCATTTCCTTGGTGAGCTCTGAATCCTCCAAGCCCTATCCATCAAATATCATCCTTTGCCTTTTGGATAACACCCCATATTTCTGATGTGATTCTCTTTTAACTATGGCCCTTATTTTCGTGCTAAATAAAAATTTTGAAGGAGGCATCTCTTCAAGCGGGATTGGGGTAAGATCACTTGCAAATGTAATTTTAGGACCAGGAGTTTCGAAACTTGACTAGAGAGGGGTTAGTGTTGTAATAGGACTGCCTATCTATGTAACTTGTTTTCCTTCTACTGTTTGTGAGGTATCAGTAGGGGTGATTAGAGATAAAGGAATTACCATGTGTTTCTGTTTTAGTATTGTCTCAGATTAAACATTTGTTTGTTGCTCTAGATATCCTTCCCTCGAGGATTCTAATTGTTAATCCCTAAATAGAGACTCATTACCCCTTAATTGGGGCATATTATATTAGTAATTTTATTTTATTTATGTCGTCTTTAGGCCATTAGTTGTAATTATACCTCCTAGTCTCCTATATATACCAAGGAGACATTTTCATTTTGAATCATCTTGTAATTGTACATTTATGTGGGCATAAGGAGGTTTCCCCCTCAAAGAGGCTTATTATATAAATTTGTCTCTTTTTCAAGGCATTGCGTACTTATTCTGAAGTTTTTCTATGCTATATTTATATTTTTCTCTTAATCAGAGCTCAAGGTCTTGGGGTTTCGTTGCTACATCTAAGACACCTTGGAATTTTTTCTATAACTTTTTTTCTACAAGGTTTTAGAAGTAACAGCTTGGAACATATTTAGTAGACGGATCAAGGTACGTTGGATTAAAATTTTGGCTCTTGAATCCTTATACTTTCGGAGATACAGCCTATGCAATATAGGGTTCTGAAATATTCCTGAACTAAGTCGTTGCAGAATTTTTGCTATAAAAAAATTTCTGTAACGTTTCAGACCCTGAACATCGAATTATATTCATAGAAATTAGTAAGCTATATGTGGTAAAACTTTCATCTTCTGGATCATATTCATTTTCATATACACCCTGTGGAAGATAGGGTATCTGACTAGTCCTATTGACTAGTCTCAAGAAGGTGTTCTAGGTAAAAAAATCATAACTTCTTCCTAGAATATTCAAATTGAGTGACACTGGTTTCATTGGATAGTGGACAGTCTGTAGTATTTATGGTACGAGTTTCAGAATTTGATATCAATTATTTTGTGCAGGGCACGCTATACAAGTGAGATCTCCTGAAAAGGACAAAAATCAGCAAGTTGTGGGGAAGCTACCGTAAATTCCACTTGGCACATCCAATTTTGATCAGACCTATGGAATTGCAGAGAAGAAATATTAGAAAAATATAAAAAATAAAGTTCCATGCCCAGAAGGGCAGAAAATTTGGAGATACAGTAGAAGAAAGATTGTCTAGCAGAACCACCTCAAAATCAAGGTTCAAAAGTGATACTTGGCCAACATGCCACCCAAAAAGGGAAATTCTACACCAAATAAGCCTCTAGACAATCCTACTTGGATTGTTGATGAAGGTGAAGAAATGAATAGGGACATAAATGATTTACAAAATAAGATAGTAACAAAAGATGAACTACAAGAGATGGAAGTTAAGTTGGAGGCAAAGATGGATGGTTCCATGGAAGGATTGAAAAAATTCGTAATAGAGAGGACACCTGAAAGTGAAAATGTATCCCATGAAATTCATGATGAGGACACAAGGAAGGTGAATCAAGAATGGATAAACTCTAACTTTGGGTTGAATACCAACCATGTTCCTAAGATCGATATGAATAAGTTTGATGGAAAGGACCCTATCACATGGATACTTCAGATGGAGCAATTCTTTGATCTACATAATGTGCCACATACACAAAAGGTACGAATAGCTTCTTTATATTTAGAAACCAATCAATTTGTATGGTATATATGGCTGTTTTCTCGCAAATCACTCGTCACTTGGACAATTTTCATGGAAGAAATGATAGCAAACTATGACGATACAAGGAGCAGTACCTTCTTTAGCCAATTGATAAATCTCAAGCAAACGGGTTCAGTTACAGAGCACATTGAGAACTTCCAAAGATTGAATATAAAGGTAGCATATATTCTTGAGAACTTGATTGATGTATTCATAGGAACTTTAAGAGATAAAATTCAACATGAGGTTCACCTTTGGGAACCCAAATCATTGGAGAATGCATTTAGGGTGGCAAGAAATGTTGAAAGTAAAAATATGGCTATGGCTACTAGAAGGACCAATCCTAACATCTATAGAGAGAATAATTCTCCTTCTTCTAAAACACCTCAACCTACAAGGTTGACACCTCAACAATTGGAGGAAAGAAAAACAAAGGGTTTATTCTTTAATTGTGACAGCAAGTACAGTAAGGGACATACGTGTGGTGAGAAGAAATTATTCTACATAGATTGTGAAGAGGAAGAAGAACAAGAACATGAACAAGAAACATCTCAAGATGAAAACGTAGAATCAATTTCATCTAAAGAGTTGACTCCCGCGATATTGTGTAATGCATTGGCTGGAATTAGCACTCCTCAAACCCTCAAGATTAGAGGATATATCAAAAAGAAAAAGGTAATAGTCCTAATTGATTATGGCAGTAATCATAATTTCATTCACTATAAATTAGCCAAAGATCTCAATTTCTTTGTATATCTAGCACCAAAGTTTCAAGTAATGATTGCAAATGGAGGAACTATAAATTGCTCAGGAAAATGCAATAAGATCAATCTTACTATGGGGGAATATGTAATGAATAGTCCAATGATTTCTATACCCATGGGTGGTTCCGATGTTGTACTAGGAATCCAATGGTTACAATCATTAGGAACAGTGGCTTTTAATTTTCAATAACTTTTCATGAAATTTTCATTGGAAGGAAAATAAATTGAGTTAAGAGGTATCACAGGGAAACCCGGTAAGGTGATAAGCTCTAATGGCATGACAAAATTATGGAAAAACGGGCATCAAGGTGTTATTGCGCAACTATGCTCACTAGATGTTCAAACTTCTAAGCCATCTATTCCTCTAGATCTCCAAGGGATCATTGACAAGCATTCCAAAGTATTTGAAGATATTCCCAAAGGTCTTCCACCCACTCAAAATCATGATCATGATATTCACCTAATTCCTGGGAGTGTTCCTCCTAACATCAGGCCATACAAATACCCTTATTCCCAGAAGAGTGAAATTGAGTGCATGGTTGAAGAAATGTTATAGGTTGGCATTATTAGACCTAGCCAAAGTTCTTACTCTACATCGGTGGTAATGGTATTCAAGAAATATGGCTCATGGTGTATGTGTCCAGATTATAGAGAGCTCAACAAGATCACTATTAAAGATAAGTTTCCCATTCTCGTCATTTATGAGATGTTAGATGAACTACATGGAGCATTCTATTTCACAAACTTGGATCTTCGTTCAGGGTATCATCAGATTAGAATGAAGGAAGAAGATATCCCAAAAATAGCATTCCAAACTCATGAAGGCCATTATGAATTTTTGGTCATGCCTTTTGGCCTTACAAATGCACCTTCCACATTCCAAGGGTTGATGAATTCCATTTTCAATTCCTTCCTTCGAAAATTTGTGTTAGTATTTTTTGATGATATACTAATATATATCAAGTCTTGGAAGGATCATGTGCAACATGTTGACAAGGTGCTACAACTACTAAAGGAGAAACAACTATATGCGAAACCATCCAAATGTTTATTTGGAGTGAAGGAGGTAGAGTATTTGGGTCATATTGTATCTCATGAAGGTGTCAAGGTAGACCCTAAAAATATTAAGTCCATGATGGATTGGCCGATTCCCAAAACATTAAAGAATCTTAGAGGATTTTTGGGTTTGACAGGTTACTACCGCAAGTTTGTGCGACACTATGGAAGAATAGAAGCACCTTTAATGGAACTAACTAAGAAGGATGCATTTTCATGGAATCCAGAGGAAACTAAATCTTTTGAACAACTTAAAGAGGTGATGTGCAAAGCTCATGTATTGACCACTCCAAACTTCACAAAAACCTTTATTGTGGAATGTGATGCCTCAGGAAATGGAATTGGTGTTGTCCTAATGCAAGAAGGAAGGGCCCTGGCTTTTGAAAGTTGACCACTCAAGGGAAAGGACTTGCACAAACCCATTTATGAGAAGGAAATGATGGCAATAATACATGCATTGAAGAAATGGCATCCTTACCTAATAGGTAGGAACTTCAAGGTCAAAATAGATCATGATAGTATTAAATACTTCTTGGAACAAATACTATCTTCAAAAGAACAACAAAAATGGGTAACCAAGATATTGGGTTATGCTTTTGAAATCGTCTATAAAAAAGGGAAGCAAAATGTTGTGGCAGATGCACTCTCAAGGAAGGAATGAAGATGTTGAGGCCTCTCTATGTGATATCTTGATCATCCAACCCAATTGGATAATAGAAGCAAGGGATTAATGGAAGAATGACGAAAAAGTGTGGACTCTCATTCAAAGGCTGCAACAGGATTCCAGTACATCAGATACATTTACATGGAAAAATGATTCACTATGGTACAAAGATCGCTTATATTTGTTGGCACATATTGAACAGACAGTGATTGGTTGTCATTGATGGAAAATTTGTATCAGACGGGAATCCTGTTGCAATAAGATCACGATTGAATCATAACCGTTGAATCCAGAATGAATCTGGACCGTAGTTTACAGCCCTTGTCGGAGAGAGGATCTGAGCCGTCAGATCGGAAGCAGACACCCGTCAGTCGTCAGATCTGTAGAATCTGCGAGGGAGATAAGCGTGGCAGCGATCGGGCGCCACTAGGAGAAGCTCAACAGGATGATTTGTCGGATTTTCGGGGATCGGGATTTCAATATGCAAAGAACACAATGCAACGAAAACCCCGATTTCGCGATATGCGAAATCACGATTGAATCTAGACCGTCAGATCCAGAAATGATCAGGACCGTTGATCTAACCTTTCATCGAAGTTTCAGGGATCGCAATTTGGAAGTGACAAGAACTTGGAACATTAGAAATGTTGAAATCGCGATATGCGATATTGCGCTTCAATCATAGTCGTCAAGTCAAGCTCAGATCTGGACCGTTGATCTTATACCATATCGGAGTTTCGTGAATTGGGATATGGTAAGGATTGCAACATGAATTGTGAAATCGCGATATGCGAAGTCACGATGGATTTGCAGCCGTCAGATCAAGAAATGATCTGAACCGTTGATCTGATTTTCTTATGGAATTTCACAGATCGGGATTTGGAGATGACAGGAACATTCAACATAAGGAATTACGAATTTGCGATATGTGAAATCGCGAAAGAGCCTTTTACATAAAGCCTTGGTCAAAGCTCTTGGTTACATGAAGAGAAGGTGTCATTCCAGATAAGATCCATTTCGGAGTTTCGGATATCACAATGTGAAAGTGTCGAGACACTTGGGCAAAGAAATGCCAAAACCTGATTTAAAAGACAAGAACAATAAAGATTATCCAACGGTGAGAATAAACCTTGATTGTGATCGGAGGGTCACCGTTCTTTCTTGCAGTTAACTTTTCTGTTACGAATATGTTAAGAGAAACGGACTCGTGATGATAAATGTGTTAACGTTTCAGTTACAGGGATAGTTTTCATTGCTCTTGCCGAAGGAGACGGGAAGTGGAATCGTCTATTCAAGTGTATAAAAGAAGTAGAAACAGACTGTGTCAAGTTGGTTGTTCTGGCAAGGAAAGGCAAAACAGTAAGAAAAAGAAAATGAGCAGAGGTAGAGAATGAAATTGAGAAAATTTGCTGAGTGAGATTAAAATGAAGAGAAGAAGCAGAGAAGAATGAAAGACAAAGCAGAAGCAGAGAAAAATGAGCAAGAAAAGTTGATGCAGAGCAGACTTGCTAAACAAACAGAAGAAGAGAAGAATTGCAGAACAGTTTGTTGAAGATTAGATACAGAGAAAGACTGGTAAGAATTATCTATGTAGTTGTCTGTTTATTCATTATTTGATATTTGAGGGTGGTTGGGAGGTGCTCGGGAGGACTGTTGTCCTCAGAAGTTCAAGTGGGGGCTTGAACACAGGAAGTTGTAGCTTCCATCTGGTTGTAGCCAGAGAAACAAGGGTGGCAGGGTGGTGCTAGGGAGAACAGGGGTTCTCTGTTATTCAGGTTGGAGCCTGTGTAATTGGAAGTTGGTGCTTCCATCCAGTTGGTGCTGAAACATTCAGGAAGTTGGTGCTTCCATCCAGTTGGTGTTGGAATACTCAGGGAGTTGGTGCTTCCTTCTAGTAGGTGCTAGAGAAACCAGAGAGTTGGAGCTCTCAAACAAGTTGCAGCTTGTAAAACAGAGGTAGTAGCCTCACATTGAGTTGGTGCTCAATTATAAATGATGTAAAGAACTGCAAAAGACTGCCTATCATTTCGAAGAAGAAGAGGTTTTCTCCCTTTATGGGTTTCCTCATGAAAATCCGTCTCTATGTGTACTTTATGTGTGACTGATGGTTTTTACTTTTACTGTACATATGTTGCATGTTGTTGATGATCACTTGAAGGAAGATTAATAATATTTTAAAAGGTATAAAATTGTTTAAGCTTATAAACAACTGATTCACCCCCCCCTCTCAGTTGTTTTAGTATTTCCAACAATTGGTATCAGAGTTGGTTCCTTTTATTTAAAGGTAGATATGTAAGCTTAAACATGACAAGTCATGAAGGGACTTCAGTCTCTAAGCCCCCTCTGTTTGATGGAACAAATTTTTCCTTCTGGAAGATTAGAATGAGAACATATTTAATGGCCTTGGGCGCTGATGTTTGGGATGTAGTAGAGACTGGATATACAAAGCCTGTTGTGCTAGATAACAAGGATGATAAGTTAGAGTTTAGCTTTAATGCTAAGGGGATGAATGATATCTTGAATGGGCTTGTTGAAGCTGAGTTTGTAAAGGTGATGCATCTTGATACTACCAAAGCAATGTGGGATAAACTTGTTAACAGTTATGAAGGAAATGAGAAAGTAAAAGGTGCCAAACTTCAAACCTATAGATTGAAATTTGAACAACTAAAGATGAATGAAGATGAAGCAATTAGCAAGTATTTTTTAAGAGTTAAAGAACTTGTAAATGCCATGAAGGGTCTAGGTGAGACGTTTGATGACTCACTCTTAGTTCAGAAGATTTTAAGATCCCTTCCTGATAAATTTAATCCACAAGTCTCTGCAATAGAAGAATTAAATGATCTCAAAACTCTATCCATTGATCAACTTCTAGGAACTCTAACTGCATATGAAATGAGGATTAGCAGAGATAAATCCAGTACTAGAGAAGCAACTTTTAAAGCAGACAAGAATATTGATTCATAATTTGATGACATTGAGGCAAAATTTGTGAGAAGGTTAAAGAAAGGATTAGGAAAATATCAAGGGAAGTTGCCCTTCAAATACTTTAACTGCGGTAAGATAGGTCATTTTTCATCTAAATGTCCCCATCAGAAAAAGGACCAAAACTCTGATGATGAAAAGAAGTATAAGTACAAGAAATATAATAAGAAGAAAAGTTTGGTTGCAAATAATGACAATTCCTTAGAAGACACTGATAGTGACTCATCCGGTGAAGATAAGGCAAATGACTTTGTACTTATGGCCAAAGAGGATCATGATTATAAAAGCACAGGCAGTGATGACAATGAGGAAGAAGTTGTGGTGGATTTGGAAGGAGAACTAATCAGTGCACTGGAAGAAATTGATAGACTCAGATCTAAAAACATAAAGCTAAAACAAGTGTTAACACAGTTTGAAAAAGACAATAAAGAACCTGATGAAGATTTTGCTCTAGTGAAAGTGGAATTAGAAGAGGCAAAGAAGATGGAAGACATATTGAAACAACAACTGTCAAAGAAGAAACTCAGGTGTGAAGCTCTAGAAGAATAAATAGTAAAGACTAGAAAAGAAATGGAGAAATTCAAAGGACTGTATCATCAAAATCTGCCAAGTATAAAAGCATCAGAAGAATTAACCTCCATTCTAAATCAGCAAAGAAATTCAAAGCTGAAATCTAGATTGGGATATGAA
>ML803871.1:111527-134297 GCA_009831015.1 Picea engelmannii | reverse complement strand
GTATTTCCAACAATATTTATGTAAGAAATCCCAACTCAAACAAAAGGTACTATTGGAATTGCACACCTCGCCAGTAGGAGGGCACTCGGGATTTTTAAAAACCTACCATAGGGTCAAGAAGGAATTTTTTTGGGATGACCTTACAAATGATGTTCAAACGTTTGTGGCAAAATGTTTGGTTTACCAACAAAATAAGGTGGAAACATTTAAGACCCCGAGTCTTTTACAACCATTAGCCATCCCAAGTCAGCGTTGGGAGGAGTTTTCCATGGATTTCATCACAGGGTTACTGAAGTATCAAGGAAAGAGTGTCATCATGGTGATTGTTGATAGACTAACCAAGTACGCACACTTTTGTGCACTCTCGCCTCCCTTCAAATCTAGTACAGTTGCCACCGCATTCATGGAGACAGTTCAAAAGATACATGGCAACCCAAAGATTATTGTAAGTGAGAGAGATCCCATCTTCACTGGACATTTTTGGACAGAATTATTTTCTTGTTTGGGTACTCAATTGGCTCATAGCTCATCCTATCATCCTCAATCTGATGGACAAACCGATATAGTGAACAAATGTCTGGAAGGCTAACTTCATTGCTTTGTCTCTGATAAACAAACACAATGGTTCAAATGGCTACCCTTGGCAGAATGGTGGTATAACACTTCCTTTCATACTGCAACAAAAATGACACCATTTATGGCACTCTATGGATACCACCCTCCTTCCATCACTTCTTCTCTAGAAGAAAAATCTAAGGTTCAAGCAGTGGAAGATCACATCAAGCATCAACAACAAGTTCTCCAAATATTAAAGGACAATCCGACCATGGCACAAAATCGTATGAAACAACAAGCATATCAACATCGTAGTGAAAGAATTTTTGAAGTAGGGGATTGGGTGTTTTTAAGACTACAACCATACAAACAGATGTCCCTCAAGCAAGCCAAGAAGGATAATAAATTATCACCAAAGAACTATGGCCCTTATAAGGTTTTGCAAAAGATTGGTACTATGGCATACAAATTAGAGTTGCCTACATCTTCACGAGTACACCCAGTTTTCCATGTTTCATGCTTAAAGAAGGTTATAGGTGACAAGATCCCAGTTCAAACTATATTTTTAGAACTTGACGAGGAAGGGAAAATCATATTGGATCCTGAATCTATCATTGACACAAGAATTTGTCAGCTGAGGAATAGATCCATTTCAGAGTATCTCATTAAATGGAGGAAACTATCGGCTAAAGATTCCACTTGGGAAGATGAGTCTTTTATACATAAGCATCCAGAGTTATTCAAGCGTTGTGGACAACACTTGTCTCAAGGGGAGGGGCATGTTAAGCCCTAAATAGTGGCTCTCTACCCCTTAATTGGGGCATATTATATTAGTAATGTTATTTTATTTATGTCGTCTTTAGGCCATTAGTTGTAATTATACCTCCTAGTCTCCTAGTCTCCTATATATACCAAGGAGACATTTTCATTTTGAATCATCTTGTAATTGTACATTTATGAGGGAATAAGGAGGTTTCCCCCTCGAAGAGGCTTATTATCTGAATTTATCTCTTTTTCAAGGTGTTGAGTACTTATTCTGAGGTTTTTCTATGCTATATTGATATTTGGTTCTTAACACTAATTCTTGTGTAGACACTTCGAGATTCTTTGGAATTTCTTCGGTAGTTTGTTTACTAGAAGACTCTGGTTCAAATCCTGGAGGTATGGATCCCTGTACGGGAGGGGTGGTTATCAATTATCCATGTATTATCTTGGGAGAAATACTTTGTCTGTGCTTTTGGAAAGTGAAGAAACTAGCATGTTGGTCAAGTGATAACGCCTGAACTCTGCCTTGTACTTCCTCATATGATCTGATTCCCCTGAATATATCGTCATATGGGGAATATTCATGTGTATATATTTTCATATTGCATTGAGCTAGATGTTTTTCCACGATCTGGTATGGATCATGTCTTTTGAATTCAATGTCGTCCAATTTGACATCCTCTAAAGCTGCAGCCGCTACTTGGAATGAATAAAATTCAACAAGGAAAAACTTCCAACCTGTAGAGGAAAGACTAGCCAAACTTTCTTTTGAGATGCTTTTAAATATTTTTCAATGCCTCTTGTTACTGTCTGATAATCCACTTCTCTACACACTAGTCTATCAGGAAGAAACTTTGGGAGAGAATGAGGGGAAACTGAGCATCCAAAAACCCTGATATAGGAGAAATTTTCTTCAATGAACCAATCTGCAACCTATTTAAGGTTTCCCATAATTTGATCTGAAATCTGAGGAGGTGGATAACCATATAGTGTTTGATGAATGGGGATAACTACATTATGGCAAATTTCATAAAAGAAATCTTTGGTCTTTTCCTCCCATAGTTTGGAATGATAAAAATGGATAGGTTCGACACTGGTTGGGCTCCTGCTCCAATTCATCAATGGGAATGGCATCATAAAATAGATGGCATCCATGACATACGCAGACATATAAAAAGGGGCAGGTTGACCTTTTGACTTCACCATTTGATACTTAGTAATTTTCTTGGCTAGGTTATCAGACAACATCTTAGCCCAGTCGAAAGTGAAACTCTTGGCTACCTCATGCATGTTTGATACCCATTCCATTGGGAAATGAGTAGGGAATTTCTTTCCAAATATTCTACATAGCATCATGGCTATATAGACCATATACTCATTTAATGAAATAGTGGAATAAATGACATGAGAGTTAGCTCTGAATTTCACTGGAATTCCCCACCAGGTTTTAACTATATCTGGGTAGGTTCGGTCTAATTGCACACATTCTTTTTGTTGAAAATCCATCACAAATGTAGCATTATAAATATATGTTGGATTAGGGGATAGATTATACATTAATTAGAGGTGTTCCATCCTGAAAGAGACAACAACGACCTTTTGGTGTTTGATGATGCTCATGGTTTGCACATTGGTGTTTTCGAGAACCCAGCTTATCATGTCATTATATGGCATGAGCTTCGATCTTGTAGCTATTTTATGAAGCTCAGATTCTGCTATAGTTCTGAGTTTTGCACCTTGAGTTTCGTTCTTTTCATCTCCAGAATCATCTGGGCAATTTATAACTTCATGCTCCAAGTTTACAAAAATCTACGTCAAGGATCTAATTGAATCTATAGCATGTGGCGTAGTATCAGACAGAATGTCTGCGTTCGGATTCGAACCTTCACTGGCATCATCATTCTTCTTCGACATTTTCCTGGGTGCCATGATGTTAGAAATAGAACGCAAATACTTGTTACAGGGGAGAATGCGTAATCTTTCCTTGGACAAAACTCACTACTTTGTTGAAGGTAACAATGAAATTCAAAACAGAACCTCTTTATTTACGCTCATCTTGCATTAATTCTAATATGTTTTTATGGATGATGAATTTATTGGTATTAATGAGGAAAGTACATCTGGTGACATGTACTCTATGATGGAGATCATTTCCTTTGATCCATAATTAATATCATTAAATATCAACAATTCGCGATCGAGAGTTTTGGATGGAACAAGATTGAAATATCCCGAAAGCGAATGCGCAAAATATTAATTAACATTGTTAATTTCCTTTTAAGAAGTTAATTAATCATATTTAAAACTCAACGCTTTCGGGAACTTCGAGTTTCAGGATTTTTTAGATGTGATGAATGTAAAACCCCCGATTCCCAAAACGCAAAATGATTAACTTCTTTGACTTAGTTTAATTTAATTAATCTAGATTTAGTCTTTTGGCATTCTACTGCTCATCTTTCGGGTACCGGGATTTTGAAAGTAAAACATAACGAAATATCTGAAACGTGAAACTACGAAGCAACTTTCAGCGGTTTGATTCATTAATCATTTGGAAGCTTCACAAATCTGAGAGATTTAAGATCTTTCGATCATACGAAAACTTCATCAACGGTAGGATTCAAACATGTGTTGTACTTATCTAATAGAAAAAAGAAAATTATTACAGTCTAAAGTTTAGAAAAATATGTGTTCCAACAAGATAAATAAATCTAACATTTAATAACTTTTGGATCTCCTCTTTTACTGTATCTTTGAGTGTTGGGTTCATCCTTCTTTGGGGTTGCCTAATAGGTGTTACTTCCCCCTGGGTATATATGTGATGGATACATGTGTCAGGGTGTATACCCTTCATGTCAGTGTATCCCCAGGCGAATGCTCTTGATTGTTCTTTAAGGATATTTACTAATTGTTTTTGTTGGTCTGCATCTAGCCCGGAGTTTATATGTAGAAATTTTCATGGACTAATTTTGTAGGGAATAGTATAAGACATGGAAGACTCATCTATCTCAAAGATAAAAGATGTCGAAGAAAAAATGGATGGGTCCAATTGTTCCTGAAATTCTTCCCCAAACATGTACTCAAATTGGGGAAAAGACTATGGAAAATCCACACATGTGATAGCAGAAATAAACTGGTTTAGCACATTTTCCATTGTGTGCTCATGAAGTGCCCAAGCATGGTCACTTGGAAATACGGGTTCTCCCCAGTCCTCATTCTCGTATGGACAGTCAAGCCACCATAGATTCTCCATGATAGGTTGAGCTGGAGGGTAAATGGTGGGCTTCTGGATAGAGAGCCCATTTGAGATGGTCTTTTCTCCCTCTCTACAGCCAATAAATGCATTGGATGTGGCTAGCCAAGGTCTTCCCAAAATGACGGGATGGCCTTTGGTAGGATCCTTAGAGTGAATGACAAGAAAATCTACTAGATACTCCCATGAGGCTAAAGTAACCATGATATCATCTAAAATTCCTCCAGGTATTACCCTGGTATTATCTGCTAATTCCAATATGGTTGGGGTAGGTCGAAGAAGAGGTTGTAACTGTAATTGTTCCAAGGTAGTAGCGGTCATAACATTGATGACTTCCCCTAGGTCTGTGAGAGTGTTTCCAATGGAGACCTCATTAATGGTTACAGTCACTACGGGGTTTCCTGGGTTCCCATATTTTTCTAGTTTTGGTTGCTCTGATATGTACTCAAAAAGTCCTCCTACCAAATGTATTGTAGGAGGGTCTTGTTGCTTCCTACCTGGATTCTTAATACACAATTCTTTGACTACCTTATTTTAGATTGGAATGTCTTTAATGGCTTGAAGTAGGGGAATCTTGACACAAATATTCTTCAATTCATTCAAGATGTCAAATTATGATCAGGTGGTAGGTTTCTTGATTACCAATCGATCTGGATAAGGAAGGACCTTTGTAATTTGTGAAGGTTCATTTTGGGAAGCTTGGGATCTTGGTTCTTAGGAATAATAACATCTTCCCACCTAGTGTCATATGTGGGTTGTTTGGTGGTTTCTTCTTCTTCTTCTTCTTCCTAGATGACTGTTGAAGGTCTTTGCTTATCCAGAACTTTTCCCGATCTAAGTTGAATTTCCTGTAATGGAACAGGAGTAATGACATATGTCGGGAAGGCCTGCATCTCAACATTATTAAGAGGTTCAGGGGGATTATTATTGGGATTCGACACCGGTTGTGTCGGTAATAGTGTCGGTCTTGGGGGGCTTGCATTCTGATATTGTAGCGGTTGTTGTTGTGGAATAGGAGGTAAAGGTGGTGGAACAAAACCTCGTAGAAGTTGAGGAGTGTTCAGTGGGAACTGAGGATAAGGATGGTTGGACATAGGGATAGGTGGAGCTTGAGGGTTTCCTTGGTTATGTCCTCCTCTCCATCCTTGAATCCAAGGATGCTAGTACTGAGTAGACCAATTTTTCCAACCTGGTGAGTTCCACTGTTGTTGTTGATAATAGGGTGGAACTTGAGATTGTAGATCTGGGTATGTGGGTTGGTTCCTAGGCTTCCATGGCCTCCTAGGTACATAAGAGGATTCCCCAGGATCCCCACTCCTATAAATGGATAACAAACCAGGCAATGATGGACATTTCTCAGTTGAATGGTCTTTTGTACAGAAGCCACAAATTGAAATGTTATCTAATGGGCATTCCATTGAGGAATGTTTCCTCCTGCATCTTGGGAAACATATGATCATTGTTACATTTTCCTCCTCCTGTTTCTTTTTAATTTTGAGGGTGTCCAAATGGGAACTTATTGTGCTTAATATATATGTCTTGAAGTTTTCTAAAAGGTTCCCTATCTCTGCTCTCGTGATGCCACCTGAACTAACTGGTTTTAAGCTTCTGGGTCTCAAACATTATTTCATGTCTTGGCTCTACTCCTTGAGTAATTCTTACACATCTCACATATTTTGAAAAATGGTTTATGGGATATGTCACCTGATGCCATTAGGTTAAGAATCTCTAGATATTCTTCTAAAATTCCCTAAAGGAAAAGATCCCTAACTGCATCCTCTGGGTGGTCATGGTATTTTGACTTCTAGGAGATATAACCAAATTGTTCCATATAATCTTCAAGGGTCTCATCTTCTAACTGTTGGATTTTAAAGATGTCATTACAAGACTCCTTAGTCTTGCAGTAGTATTGGTACTTTTTAAGAAATATATCCTTCATGGCTTCCCAAGACCTAATATTGGATTCTTCCAACCCCATGAACCATCTTAGTGCAGAGTCTTTGAGGGTGGCCAGAAAGATTTTTAGTTTCTAGTCATCTTGTATGTAGTTGTAACTCCTACACAAGATGTCGAATTCAAATAGGAAGGTTTCTTGATCTTCATTTTTTTTACCATAAAAGATGGGCAGTGTTGAGAGATGAATATTCTTCATGTTGACATTTGGGGTGGTGTCCAAAATTGGAAACCCGAAGGTAGTTTCGGTTTGGTTTTCAGTTTCTTCTTCCTCTTCATGTCTTACTTTGTTATGGTCCTCCTGGTCATCCATATTGGTTTGATTTCCAAAAAGAGAGTACCTTTAAGTGGTTTTATCTTTGAAGAGAACAAGGTTTCCCTTTGATGGAAGGGCCTTCCTACTGATTGGATGTCTGGAACTCTAATTGAGTCAGTTGAGACTATTGGTGCCAAAGTTTCTGTGTCAATCTGAGAGACAGTTACGTTGGTTGAGCTACCAAACAAACTATTCACCTATTGAGGGTCTATGATGTCCTCAAAGTTAGGATCTCCTGGTGGTGATGTAAAAGTAAAGGTTGTATTGTTTGGTTCTACGGAAGGCTCGAGTGGTCTTGCCTCCTATCCCAATACGATTGATGCTTCAATTTATTGTTCTATAGTTTTCCCTGTATTAGTCTCTCCAAAGACTATTTTATCTCTTTGAGTTGAGCTAGCTCATGTTTTTTGGTATCAGTCTGTGGAGCTTATGAGTGGAATGTTCCTTCCCCCAAAAAGATCAGAAGGAACCTTGGTTGAAAGGTCTAATTTAGATTTAATGTATCTACCTTTTGGATCTCTAGGTCTATTCATCAAAGTAAACAAAAACAAAAACAAAGACTACCATTGGGTTTGGGGGAGCCTGCAATAGTAGATGCGCGGGTTCTTACCTCTCATCTTAAAGTTCCTCCACCGCCAATCTAATGCTAAGGTCTA
Organism: Picea engelmannii; assembly: GCA_009831015.1. Lineage (NCBI taxonomy): Eukaryota > Viridiplantae > Streptophyta > Pinopsida > Pinales > Pinaceae > Picea > Picea engelmannii. Next base: position 126,802 of record ML803871.1, on the reverse strand, counting down.
GAAATGATCTATTTCCTAACTATTTCCTACCTTGAGACAACTCCCCGGCAACGGCGCCAAAAATGATGGGTGTTCTATACGCACTAAAAACACACTAAAAAACCCTCAATTAAATTGTCAACCCAGGGTAAGTAAATTTAGAGTTGTAGCAAAATATATGCCAAGGTAGAAGGGTTGGTAGTAGTATAGTCTAACTAAGGAAGTGGTTATCTAAGGGATAATCTATTCAAGCAAAGCTATCTAATGATCAAACCCTACTAAGGAACTTAAACTATGTAACCTAAGTAACTTTTGAACAAAGGATAGAAGGATAGTTCTAGGAAAGCAAATGAAAACCCTACTTAAAGCAAACTAGTTCAATCATAACAATAAGCAAAAGCAAACTATTCATCTAATAAGAAAATATCAACAACAAACTATTTGTAAATAACCTACTTAAATTCAATAAGCAACTATCCTGTGAAAGAAAGCAAATAAACAAGCAACTACACTATCAAAGCAAGAATAGACAAGTAAGCAACTAACCTATTAAATCAAGTAAACAACTAACTAACCTAGGATAACTTCTACAGCAAGTACGCTAATTAAGATTACTCAATAAGCAACTCACTAAGCTAAGAGACAAGTGAACTATATTCTTAAACTAATATTCACAACTATTTCTAATACAAAAGGAAATCTACTAAATGGAAACCATCATGATAATAAAAGAAATTAACAACTAATCTCTATGACAAGCAAACTACTCTTTAACCTACCAAAGAAAAAGACTATATATCCTACAAAAGCAAGAAAACTTTCTTCTAGTCTATGAAAACTCATATATAGTGTTGATGGTTCTGTGAATGTCTCTAGTGTCTTATAATATCACGATGTAATTTAACAATGAAAGATAATTCAAGAGGGATAAACTCGATATTGAATTCAATAGAAAAGTGAAAAGTGTGAATTAGGCAATCCAATGAGAACTTAGCCATTACGAAAACAACATCAACTATCATGCATGTCCATGTGATTACTTAATCATGCATTAACCATCAACAATAAAAGGATACTATTCTATGAAATTCAATTGCTCTCTATACTACATAAGCAAACTCCTACTATACTAAATTCAATCATTAACTACAACTTGGAATTGCAACCTAAATCTAAAAAAGAAATTGCACGAAGTAAGCTAAACTAGTTATATTTGATAATTCAAATTGCAAAAAGAGAAATGCTTATAAACAGGAATTAAACATTATGCTAGCATATGACAAGTAAGCAAATGAGAAATTTAATTAACAACTAGATGAAAAAAGACTAAATAACAATTGAATAAGCAATCTATAAATGAAAACTAGAACTAATACTATCCATACACGGAAGCTCCGTCAAGGAAAGCACGAATTAAAATTCTGTTCTAAAACTATGTTTTAAACTCTATTTTAAACTTGATTTTAAACTCTATTTCAACATAAAAAAAAGCCTAATCTATCATCTAATCACACAGGGGGTTAGTGCCTAAGCTTGCAAGCTTGATTCTATCATCTACAAAGTCATTTCATATTAACAAGAACCTCCATATCAACCTGCAAAACTGAATTAAACCAATTAAATCGTAAACAACAAATTATAGAACAAAGAAGTAAACTAACAATTCATGTACAGGAAATAAAATAGAAAGACATATATGCTATGTAATTCATAAACAAACTCATCGAACAGTTACCCAGACTGTTGGTGGGCCCCCCAGCAAGTCGTGGTCACTCCTCAAATGCACACCACGAACTCAACAAAGCGATTTCACCATTAAAACTTAAAAACGCAGGTTTACACAGTCTGGCAAAACGAAAATGGAAAAACAGAGCTAAAATCGTTTTTGTCTCTAACACGTGACTTCTTAACTTTTGTCTGACCACTGAGGTGGTATTTATAAGCTTTACAAACTGAGAGGTTGACCAGTGGAGGGTCGAGCCTCTTCTAAAAACAGTAAATTACATTAATGATGCCCTAACTGCCGAAATGAAGTGAGCCAATAATCGCCCAACATAACAAACCAAATCGAGTTGTCAAGGGTTCAGTAGCTGGAGGGCATGAGCACGAGAAAAACCCATGTCTCTGATTCACCCACCATTGGTCGCCAATACCATAACCGCCAAATCACCCATCATTTTTGTGCAGGACAGAGTGTTGGATGGAGTATCGGACTGAGTGTCGGATGGAGTACCGGACTGAGTGTCGAAAGCAAAAACATGTTGCGATTTTTCCCTGTGACACCAAAAAATGCGAATTAGATCCATGGAAACATAAAAACATACTGAATTATAATCAAGATCATCATAAAACATGAATTATGCATACCTGGTGTGGATCATAGCGTTTTGGCACAAAATCTCTTCAAAAACTTCTCCAAAACATGAAAACGCATATATACATTCGACAAAAGTATCTAATTAATGTCATAAAATCGATCATATATCGGGCCCAACAGGTAGTCATTTTTATATTCATTATATGGTTGATCATTGTTTATAAATTGTTTCAAGACGATTGTGATGTGTTAAGCGGTGACGCTATTTATATTTATGTGTCTCTATCCTTTTTGTTGATGCGGTGAATGCGTCGTTATTGATTTCAATGATGAGTAGATGGTAATTATTTACTTATGATGTCGTTGATTTTGTGTTGCTATGATTTATATTGTTGACATTAATTTCCTAATGCAAAAAAATTGTTTACCTTTTATGCTTCTCTTTCCTAGTCGTAACGGAGGGTCGTTACACTTTACAATACTTCCCAATCTAAATACCAATGTTGGTATGTCTCTAAATGTTGATAAATTTATATAAATGGGTGAACATGAAGTGTTTACTACACTTTCTTTAGTCTTTATCAATGCATATTGAGTCAAAGCAAACCTCCTCTCTTCTTTCATAGCTTCTAACTCCCTTTGAATATTTGCTAGTATAACTTCTTTAGACTCAAAATATTTTTGTATTTTGTTTACAACTTGGTCGTGTTGCTCCTCTAGGATTTGCACATGAATTTCTAGAGATCTATGTAGTGCTTCATTCTCCTTTTCAATCTGTTGAACCATATTCCTTATTTTTCTTCTCCACCTATTGAACCATATTCTTTAATTGTCATATCCTCTTGGATTTGCTAATTTATCTCATGACCTTCCTAAAATCATTCTCTCTTGAGAATTTTCCCAATGGTTTCCTTATCAAACTCACAAAGACATAAATATTTTTCTCTAATATCGGACTAATTTGTAACCTAGTGGATGAGTCAAAATCTTCTAATGAGACTCAAATCATATTTCAAATTAAAACAAAGTAACATCCTTGCAATAATAATTATATCTAGATTCTTTCCTTATCAAGAATTCAACATAATAAGAAAAAGACAACATACATAGAACATTCATAGGACAAAAATGTTTTAAGGATAACCCTCATGGGGAAGAAACTCCAATGTTTTCTTCATTCAAAAATAACTTGAGAAGTAACTGTTTACAAATGAAAATTTACATCACCTCTAGAATTCCACATTCATGACAATGCATATACATATGCCTCACACTTTAATCTCATACAAAAAATTGATTGGTTATCAATTGTTTCTCATTGGTGAGGTTATTCGATCACACCCATTGAGTCTAATTGAACAGTGGACAAGGTAACCAATCCATCTATGTATTCCTCTACAAATATACATCTTTCAAGCACATGGTTATTCATCATTGGATACCATAATTTTACGAAATCATTTTCTAAGTTCCTCTTAAAAATTATAATGGGAAATCAAATGATCCCATGTGTCGGGGAAGGTTTAAATTCATTAGCTTGTGGTTTCTAGGAGTCCTTGTGGTGCTATCATATGACTTTGATGAGGTGCTCAGCTCCATTGCTTCTTCTCCTTCCTTCCATATTTTCCCTATGGTTAAGGTCAATAATATAGCTCCTTCCTTTGACCCTAGACTTTGGCCTTTGGACTTACTACCATGTTGTGGAAAAAAATAAGAGAGATGAGAACTTTCTTGACGAGTGATAAACATCCTTGAGAGATTTCATTCATTCTAAAGGGTTTGAAGTTGCATATTTGGATGTGATGACATAAATTCATTCGACAATGCAACCTCAAACGCTTAAAATGGGTGTAAACTCCCAAGGGTGCTTAGGGATTGCCCATTTTCTCAATCTACTTTGTTATGTCATTATGGTCTAACTCACCTTAAGGATATGATAAAATAAGGGCTAATGATTTTAATGTCATTATGGTTTACCTTATCTTAAGGATATGATAAAATAAGGTCTAAGGATTCGAATGTCATTATGGTTTACCCCACCTTAAGGATATGTTAAAATAAGGTTTAAGGCCTCCAATGTAATTATGGTCTACCTCATTTTAAAGATATGTTAAAATAAGGATTAATTCTTGTGGGAGTCCTTATGGTGCTATCATATGAATTTGATGAGGTACTCAGCTCCATTATTTCTTCTCCCTCTTTCCATATTTTCCCTATGTTTAAGGTCAACAAGATATCTCCTTCCTTTGACTCCATACTCTGGCCTTTTTCCTTACTGCCATGTTGTGGAATTGTTATCACAGACTTTAGCACTTGTGAAAATCCCTTCACAAGATACCAATCTTATGTAACAATTGGAAGTAGATGCCACTATCACCTAGGCAAGTACTTCCCTCATTTTAGTGAAGGATGACAATTGTCAATAAACAAAACCTTCACCTTGACATCCATCAATAACAACATCAGGAAATGACAAGTTATTCTAACACTCTCCCCCTTTATCATTGATGGAAACCCACCAGATCTGAATAGAAAAAGAATTGTAAGAATTATGAAGAAACAAACTTTTCTCTTTTCTCTCCTCCTTTGACATCAATGGCAAAGTGGATAGGACTCCCCTGCCATTTTTCTTGTTTCTAATATCTGAAAACTCCCCCTATCTGCATGACTCATCTTCTATACATCTCCTCACGCAAATCATAACCTATCTCAGTTCCCTGATGTTCATGTGTCTTTGTGCCTATCCTTTTATTTGAGAAGACATACTCCCCCTAACATAATGATCCATTTTATTGTAAAAATGATCTCACACCCAACTTCTGGCACAAGTACTCAATCTGTGCTTTTTCTAGAAGTTTAGTAAATATATCAGCAATTTGTCTTGTGGATGGAAAAAAAACTCAATTGGACGGTTTTGTTAGCTACGTGATCTCTTAAAAAGTGATACTTTATTGGTATTTGTTTTGTTTTTGAATGGAAAACGATATTCTTTGATACACTTATTGCACTAGTATTATCACAGTGAATGGGAATTGGTTCATCATATTTTACTTCCAAGTCTTCAAGAGTATGTGTCATCCATAACACTTGAGTACAATAGGTGGCAGCTGAAATATACTCTTCTTTTGTGGTAGATAAAGAAATGGAACCTTGCATTTTACTTAGACAGGATACTAGAGAGACTGCAAAAAAGAACGCACCCCCACTTGTGCTCTTTCTGTCATTCAAGCAATTAGCCCAGTCTGCATCTGAATAATTTTTTAATTGAAATTTTTTATTCCTTGGCTACCAGAGACCATACTTCATTGTTCCTTTTAGACATTTAAATATACGTTTGACACCCAACAAATGAATTTGTTTTGGATCATATTGATACCTTCCTACCATACCAACAACTTGCATTATATCTGGTTTGAAGGTTGTGATGTACAATAAGTTGTCTATCATATACCTGTATGATTTTTTATCAACTTCAGGTGATGAATCATCCTTGCTTATCTTGCATCCTACAACCATAGGTGTACTTACAGGAGAAGAATCTTCCATCTTAAACATTTTCAACATTTCTTTTAAATACTTTTTTTGTGAAATAAACATACCTTCAATTTTTTGAGTTACTTGCAAACCAAGAAAAAATGATAGTTCCCCTATCATTGACATTTCAAAATATGATTGCATTGCATTGGAAAACCATTGAATTGATGAATAATTAATACTTCCAAATATTATACCATCAACATAAACCAAAAAAACTAGTAAAGCATCACCTTTTGATTTGATATACAAATTATTGTGAACCGTTCCTTTCTTGAAATCTTGATTTTGAAGATGCTTATCCAGTTGATGATACCATGCTTTCTTCAACTTGCAAACAAAATTAGGATCTTCTGACAGTTGAAATCCATCAAGTTGTTCAATATATACTTCCTTTTCTAGTTCTCCATTAAGAAAAGCAAACTTGACATCCATTTGGTATAGTTTCAAATTCTTGTGACAGGCATATGCTAGAAACATCCTGATAGCTTCTAATATTGCCATAGGTGCAAAATTTTCATCAAAATATATCCCCTCTACCTGTGCATATCCCTTGCAAACCAACCTTTTCTTATTCCTCACAATTTGTCCTTGTTCATTCAACTTATTCTTGAGTACCCATTTGGATCCTATGAAATTTTTATTTTCTGGTCTTGGAACTAGTTCCCGGGTGTTATTGTTTTCAATCTATTCAAGTTCTTCATTCATTACTTTTATCCAACTATCATATTCACTACCCTCGGTAAAAATCTTGGGTTCAATCATAGAGATTAAATAAATCTGATATTTATCTGATGCTTTGATAAGATTTCTTCTTGTTTGCACTCCTTCATTCTTATCACCAAGAATTTGACTTTCATGGTGATTCTTTTGAACACTTATGGAAGGGGTTTTTTTTTTGTTCTGCTTGCTTACTTGAATCTTCTTGATCTTCCTTAGATTATTCATTGATTTTTTATTCTTTGAATTGTTGTTCTTGAACTTCATCCATGTCTTCATCATTTGTATCAATACTCGTTATCTCTCTACTTTGGAAGTGAAGTTCTTCATCAACACAAATACCAATGCAATCCATCAACTTATGCATATTTTTATTAAAGCACTTGTATCCTTTACTATTTGTATCATATCCTAAAAAAATTCCTTAATCATCCCTATCATCAAATTTTCCCAAATGTTCATCATTTTTCTTAATATAGAATGTACTCCCAAACACCTTGAAGTGCTTGATTGAAGTTGGTCATCCATACCAAAGTTCATACAGGGTTTTATCATTGTTAGTCCTTAGATGTGTTTTATTAAGAATATGTATTGATGTTTGCATAGCCTCTACCCAAAAAGTATGAGATACACTCCTTTCATTCATCATTGATCTCTCCATTTGTTGAACTGACATGTTTTGTCTTTCATAAACTCCATTTTGCTTAGGAGTACCTGGAATAGTGTATTCCCTTTTAATTCCATGTTGATCACAGAATTCTTTAAAATATCCTGAAGAAAATTCTCCTCCTCTGTCAAACTGTATAATCTTTACCCTCCTACCTGTCTGATTTTGTGCTAAAGCCTTGAATATTTTGAATTTTTCAAACACCTCATATTTTTCTCTTAGAAAGGCTACCCATGTTAGTCTGGAATAGTCATAAATAACCAGCATAAAATATTGTTATCCTCCAGATCCTACCTTTCTAGATGGTCCACACAAATCCATATGAACTAATTGAAGTGGCTTGCTTGTTGATGTGTAATTATTTGTTTTAAACTGAGTATGAGTCAATTTTCCCATTTGACAAGGTTTCCAGATAGAGTTATGTGGATTAGATATTTTTGGAAGGTCTTTAACTGCATTCATTTTGCTAAGTTTTATAATATGATCAAAGTTCAAGTGTCCTAGCCTTCTATGTCAAATCCAACTCTCATCATATTTACTCAAATGGAATTCCTCTTTATATTCTTTCAACACATATACATTATTATCAATTTTAATTCCCATTGCCATAGTTTTTCTTGTACTTGATGATTTTATTTTACAATCCTTAGTAGTGAAAGTAACTTCACATCCTATGTCACAAACTTGATTGACACTTAGAAGTTTGTGTTTTAGTCCATCAACAAAGAACACATCTTGAGTTCTTCCCTTACCATTACTTAAACTCACCAATCCCTTTCCTATGATTTTTCCTAGAGAATCATGTCCAAATGTCACACTTCCTTATTTGTTTTCACTCAGAGACAGGAATTTACTTTTATCACCCGTCATGTGTTTGGAAATCCCATTGTCAATATACCAAGGATCCTTTTTGTTTTTTAGCAGAGAGCACTAACCCACACTTATTATTCACTTTCTTCCTCCATACTTCAACATTTTAAAATGTTTGATTCTTTTGTGGTTCTAAAGTGTAATATTTTAGTCTACAATCCGATGCTTTGTGTCCAAAATTATGACAAATATAACATTCTAACTCATTGTACAGAAGAGAAAACGGATTGGAATGTATATCATAAGTTCTCATTTCATTTGTCGGTTGTTTTTTTCATTGTTGGGATAGTCGGTTGTTCTTTTGTGTTCTCAATTGCATGTTTTTAAAATTAAATTTACAATTTATAGCTTTATGACCAAAATTTGAACAGCAAAAACAATATCCATAGAAAACATTTTGGTACCTGGATATCAACTTCCTTCATAAAAATGATCAACTAAACCTTTTCTCGCTTTGTCCTTGAGCAAGATTCGATTGGTATTTTATATCTCCATTCTTGATTCTATCAGCAGATTATTCTTCACATTTAGTTGGACGTTGAGAATGATTGGCCTTTTCTGCAGATTTGTCGTTGTTGCAGCTTATAGGCTCGAAATTACTGTTATTTGTGCCGACTGCAATGAATTTTATATGCTCTTTGTTTTCAGACATGTTTTTTCTTGAACTTCCTTCATAACCTAGACCGGTCTTTATGAAAGGAGACCTTTGATTGTTCAGAATGTTGTTGAGCTCTTCTAACGCTTTAATGTTTGTCAAATGTTGATGGTACAGCACTTGAAATTTCTCTAGTTCTTTTCTGACAGAAACAACTTCTTCCTCTAACTTTTCACATATTATTTTATTTTCAACCAACTGTAGTTTGAGAATGTCCTCTATTTTCTTTGCTTCTTCTAACCCAACCTTTAGAAGAGAAAAAGTCTCATTAGGTTCATTACAACCTTTTTCATATTTAACCAACAATTCCTTTTTTTCCTTTTCTTCTGTCTAAGTATGTCAATTTCTTCCAAAGCACTGATGAGCTCTCCTTCCAAGTCTACTACAACCTCTTCTTCACACATATAACTTTCTGTATCTTTTTCATTTAGATCCTCTAGAACCATGAGCATGAAATTACCTAAGTTATCATCATTATAGGACTCATTGTCTACATCTTCTGAAGAACCACTATTATCATTTATACACAAGCTTTTCTTTTTAGATCTCTTCTCTTTATTGAACTTCTTGTATTTCGTCTTTTATTCAATATCTGGTTCATGGTCCTTCTTTTTATGTGGTCACTTGGATGCAAAATGACCAACCTTACCACAATTAAAACATTTAAAGGGCAGATTACCTTTATATTTTCTTGTTCCTTTCTTCAACCTTCTTACAAATTTTTCCTCAATTTCATCTGTGTCAGAATTAGAACCTTTATCAGCCTTTTCTTTATATTCCTTGAAATATGCTTCTCTTGTAATGGGTTTGTCTTTAACACTTCTCATTTTCTAAGCTATTAGGGTTCCAAGAAGTTGGTCCATGGTTGGTTTTTTAGGATCCTCTAACTCTTCTATAGCTGAGAATTTAGAGTTAAATATGTCAAGGAGTGATCTTAATATTTTTTGAACCAAGAATGTATCATCTATAGTTTCACCAAGACCTTTCATAATATTGAAAAGTTCTTCAACCCTTAAGAAATATTTTCTTATAGATTCATCATCACTCATCTTTAAATGTTCAAATTGAAATCTGTGAACTTGAATTTTAGCATCTTTCACTTTTTCATCACCTTCATAATTATTTATCAACTTGTCCCACATATCTTTGGAAGATGTGTAGTGCATGACCTTTACAAATTTTGCTTCTACAAGTCCATTGAGAATAGCATTCATTGCCTTTGCATTAAAGGTAAATTCCAACTTGTCATCTTTGGTGGCCAAGAAAATTGGCTTCACATACCCATTTTCAACAACATCCCAAACATTTGCACCTAAGGACATTAGATAAGTCCTCACTCTTATTTTCAAAAAGGAAAAAATTGTGCCATCAAACAGAGGAAATTTATTGGTCGAACTTCCTTCTTGACTATCCCTGTTTAAGCTTATCGATCTACCTTCCATTGAAGGAACTCGCTATGATACCAATTGTTGAAATGAATCAAGAAACTTAGAGGGGGGGGTGAATCGGTTTCTTTAAGCTTAAACCATTAAAAAAATTTAGTCAAGACTGTCAATTTTTTGTTATTGAACTAGATTGACAATAGATAGCAAATGAGCAATAATACAACAACAATCACATATACAATATACACAGAGACACATATTTTATGAGGAAACCCATAAAGGGAGAAAACCTCTTTTTATTAGGATGTCAAGAAAGCTTCAACTTTTGTACATCATAGTTATTGAGAACCAACTCAAATAGTTTTTCTAGCACCTACTAGATGGAAACAACAATTCCCTAAAGTACAAGCACCTACTTGCATAAAGAAGACAACAATCTTCTTTTTCTAGCACCCACTATATGAGAGCACCAACTCCCATGTGCACAAGCACCAACTTTCTCAATGAAGACTTCAATATTCCCTAGTGTTAGAGTCCTATATTTCATAGGATCAGATGGTGATTGAAATTTCTTCCTTCAGTGATTTTATGATTAGAAATATTATTTCATTCTGCAAATAATTTCCAAAAAGAAAAAGAAAAGACTAAATAGGCAGGGTCTGCACAGTTAAATTGCACCCTAGGTTGATGAAAATAAACATTAGATTATAATATAAAGTCTCAAAACAAAAATATTTTTCTTATGTGTCATCGGCACATGTGTTTACCCAAAGCCAGAATGTGACATGATAGTTTTTCACGTAGTTCTTAATCCTCCCGCTAATCTCATTGGCGGCATGAATCTTGTTCCATATCAACAATCCTCATCCTTTTTCAGACCCCCACGACATTTCTACCTTTAACAGCCGGGGGGGGGGGTCTAAAAAAAAAAATTTCCCCCACCTACGTGGCGCCTCCTCGTTATTTTGGACGCCCCCTCCTAATACTACTTACCGCCTACACCCCCCCTCCGAAATCTGCCTAAACCACCACTCAATATCGCCATTTCCCCGTCGTCACTCCTCTTATCCCTACTCAACACATGTCCTCCACTCACCCTACCACTTACCACTCCTGCATGTTCATATCCCTCACCTGTCTTCCACACTACCGATACCTCTCGTCCCTCAAATATACTTCCCCCCTCTCACTACATGTCACCTTCTCGTCGTTATTTCCCACACCTGTCACCGTGTCATCCTATTCGTAACCAATCACACTTTCCCACATGACCGTTAATGGACAACTATCCAATAATGATCCCACGCTAAGCTAAGTTGTCATCACCATGACCCACCTTCAACCGCAAGATTTTCTCCCAGTGAATTTATTCGAAGGGACAGATGGTGAAGAGACATAATTGACAGGACAGTAACCAAATCGTGTGGAGATATTTGCAGCAAAAGACTTGTAGGCGATAAAAAAATTCCATATTTAAATGCCAAATAATTTGCAGGAAATCATTATACAAAGGTGACATGTTTACTAGCTAATGCACAAAATAGCCTCAGCAACTCAATATTTACTATTACCTGTCCAGATTCCATGGTAGAAATTCTTTTGATTTTCTATTTTTGTAACAATTAGTTTAGATTTTCTTAAAATAAATCCTGCTCGTTTATGACAGGATCCTTTGTAAACAACTAATAAACACTTCCCATTTCGAAGTATTTTGGGTTGGGACTTGTTCGTAGGATAGGATAAATATTGTAAGGTAGCCCACAGAAACACCATTTATCAGATTTTCAGTTATACAGTGCAACATTGTAGGATTCTTGTGTCAGAGTGTTGGTGATGTCTTTCTCTCTTTGTCAAATGTTTTCTTATGCTCTGTAATCATTTCATGTATTAAAAGAAAGTCCAAAGAACAAAATTTATCTTATATACTTTGTCTCTGGTTTTTTAATGATCTGTATGTTTTCATCAGAAACTGAGTGAAGGAATTCTTGATTGCTCCTCTGCTTAGTGGGCTTTCCCCTCTTTTACCTCTTATTCATTTCATTTAATCTAAATAGATCCAACAGTTTTACTACCCTTCCCTGTAATATTGGCCTGTTAATCTTGTATTTGATTAATTCAGAACTATGACTCCATTTCCCAATGGCCTTCCCTTGTTGTTCCAACCAAACAATTTAAAAACCAAACCCTGTACTATCATAACTAGCCTAAAATTTCCAACAAACAAAGCTAAATCTTATAGAGAGATCTCTCTCTAAGTCTAGGAGGGCTAGATCCTAGACGCCAAAGTGGTTTTGTAGTTACCTCTGTCAACTTCGTCCTCAACCTGAGAAATTACAGAGTGACAACATAGTGGCAACTCCACTGGGGAATGAACATTTCATGTTCCTCAAAAAAGTATGTCAAATTCCAGATCTGATTACTGATGGTGGACAATGATCAGACACAAGAAGGTTGAATCATCTACCTAGCGACTCCATTCGACTCCAAATGAGTTTCAATTCAAAGACTCCACTGGAGGAAGAACCTGAAACATGACAAGACAATATGGAAAGATCAGGTATTCAAGTTGGAATTTTATCCAAGACATAATAGGCTTTATTTTTAATTATTTCTTCTCTTTTCCTGATCCTAGTCAAGACCATATTGTTGAAACTTATGATAATCATATTCAACCTGATGAGCCTCAAAACATTAAGCCTAATTTTACAGTTCTTGTGCATACTCCTACACCTGTTAAAATTCCAGATAGATACAAGCCTCTTGTCTTACCTCCTATATTCTATGATTTCCCTGCAAATTATTACAAATATCTTCCTAGATTTGATGGAGAATATGGTAACATCATTGATGAAAAACAAATTCAAGGTTTCGAACATTTTCTTGACATTTTTTAGGTTGAAGAAGATGATGTCTGTATCGGGATTTTTTCTCTATCTTTGCAAGGTAAAGCTAAGGAAAGGTTCAAAAACATTTCAGCTGCAAGCATTTGTGATTTCAATCAGTTTGTGAAAGTCTTCCTTAATAAATGGGTGATCAAGAAGAATATTTTCCTCATTTTAGAAGAATATGATTATTTGAAAAGACATCCAGGAGAAACAGTGCAGAAATTTCCAGCCAAGTTCAATCAAGTTTACCATTCAATGCCTGATGATATAAAGCCTCTTCATGGTTTATCTCTCTTACTCTACACGGATGCCTTTGATCCAAAAATGGAATTTCATTTGAGAGAAAGGAATACTACAACACTTGAAGAAATGTGGAACATTGCAATAGGTGTAGAAGCTAATTTGTTTATCAAAAAGTCAAAATTAAAGGAAGAAGAAAAGGAAAACACATAGAAGGAGCATCTAACATCTTCAGAAGTGAAACTCGACATTCTTGCAAGCACAATGAAAGAAATGATGCACAAGATTATCATGAGAGATGAACTTGTTGTTCAAAAACACCATGTTGATCTGCTTGTTGTTTCATGTGATTCTGTGCCATGGTCAGGTTGCCCTTTAAGATTTGGAGAACTTGTTGTTGATGCTCGATGTGATCTTCCACTGCTTGAACCTTAGATTTTTCTTCTAGAGAAGAAGTGATGGAAGGAGGGTGGTATCCATAGAGTGCCATAAATGGTGTCATTTTTGTTGCAGTATGAAAGGAAGTGTTATACCATCATTCTGCCAAGGGTAACCATTTGAACCATTGTGTTTGTTTATCAGAGACAAAGCAATGAAGGTAGCCTTCTAGACATTTTTTCACTATCTCGGTTTTTCCATCAGATTGAGGATGATAGGATGAGCTATGAGCCAATTGAATACCCAAAAAAGAAAATAATTATGTCCAAAAATGTCCAGTGAAGATGGGATCTCTGTCACTTACAGTAATCTTTGGGTTGCCATGTAGATTTTGAACTGTCTCCATGAATGTGGTGGAAATTGTACTAGCTTTGAAGGGATGAGAGAGAGCACAAAAGTGTGTGTACTTGGTCAGTCTATCAACAATCACCATGATGACACTCTTTCCTTCATACTTCGGTAAACCTGTGATGAAATCCATGGAAACCTCCTCCCAACGCTGACTTGGGATGGCTAATGGTTTTAAAAGACCTGGGGTCTTAATTGTTTCCACCTTATTTTGTTGGCAAACCAAACATTTTTCCACAAACCTTTGAACATTAGTTTTAAGGCCATCCTAAAAAAAATCCTTTTTGACTCTATGGTATGTTTTCAAAAATCCTGAGTGCCCTCCTACTGGAGAGGTGTGCAATTCCAATAGTACCTTTTGTTTGAGCTGGGAATTCTTACACAAATATAAGTGATCTTTGTACCATAGTGAATCATTTTTCCATCTAAATGTATCTGATGCACTAGAATCCTGCTGCAACTTTTGAATGAGAGTCCACACTTTTTCTTCATTCTTCCATCCATCCCTTGCTTCTATTATTCAATCGGGTTGGATGATCGAGATAGCACAGAGAAATGCCTCAACATATTCATCCTTTCCTGAGAGTGTATCTGCCACAACATTTTGCTTCCCCTTTTTATAGACGATTTCAAAATCATAACCCAATATCTCGGTTACCCATTTTTGTTGATCTTCTGAAGATAGTCTTTGTTCCAAGAAGTATTTAAGACTATCATGATCTGTCTTGACCTTAAAGTGCCTACATATTAGGCAAGGATTCCATTTCTTCAATGCATGTAGTATTGCCAACATTTCCTTCTCATAAATGGGTTTGTGTAAGTCCTTTCCCTTGAGTGGCCGACTTTCAAAAGTCAGGGGCCTTCCTTCTTGCATTAGGACAGCACCAATTCCATTTTCCGAGGCATCACATTCCACAATAAAGGTTTTTGTGAAGTCTGGAGTGGTCAATACAGGAGCTTTTCACATCACCTCTTTAAGTTGTTCAAAAGCTTTAGTTGCCTCTGGAGTCCATGAAAATTCATCCTTCTTAGTTACTCTTGTTAAAGGTGTTTCTATTCTTCCATAGTGTCGAACAAACTTGTGGTAGTAACCTATCAAACCCAAAAATCCTCTAATATTCTTCAATGTTTTGGGAATCGGTCAGTCCATCATGGCCTTAATATTGTTAGGGTCTACCTTGACACCTTCATGAGATACAATATGACCCAAATACTCTACCTCCTTCACTCCAAAGAA
>ML803871.1:92524-109969 GCA_009831015.1 Picea engelmannii | reverse complement strand
ATTTCTTCCGTGAAAATTGTCCAAGTGACGAGTGATTTGTGAGAACAAAGCCATCGATACCATACAAATTGATTGGGTTCTAAATATAAAGAAGCAATTCGTACCTTTTGTGTATGTGGCACATTATGTAGATCAAAGAATTGATCCATCTGAAGTATCCATGTGATTGGGTCCTTGTCATCAAACTTCCTCATATAGATCTTAGGAACGTGGTTGGTCTTCAACCCAAAGTTGGAGTTTCTCCATTCTTGATTCACCTTCCTTGTGTCCTCTCCATGAATTTCATGGGATGCATTTTCACTTTCAGGTGTCTTCTCTGTCACGAAATTTTTCAATACTTCCACGATCTCCTCTTTTAAACCATCCATTTTAGTATTTATTGCCTCCAACTTAGCTTCCATCTCTTGTAGTTCATCGTTTGTTACTATATTCTTTTGTAAATAATTTATGTCCCTAATCGTTTCTTCACCTTCATCAAGAGTCCAAGTAGGATTGTCTGCAGGCTTATTTGGTGTAGAAGTTCCCTTTTTGGGTGGCATGTTGGCCAAGTATCACTTTAGAATGAAACGTTAAAGAAAAATTGTTATAGCAAAAATTCTGTAATGACTCAGTTTAGAATGATTCCAGAACCCTATCTTGCACAGGTTGTATCTCAGAAAGTATAAGGCCTCAGGAGCTTAAATTTTAACACAACATACCTTGATCTGTCTACTAAATATCCTCCAAGTCGTTTCTTCTGAAACGTTGTAGAAAAAAAATTATAGCGAAAATTCCATGGTGTCTCAGATGTAGCAGCGAAACCCCAAGACCTTGAGCTCTGATACCATATGTTAAGAACCAAATATCAATATAGCATAGAAAAACCTCAGAATAAGTACTTAATGCCTTGAAAAAGAGATAATTGCAGATAATAATCCTCTTTGAGGGGGAAACCTCCTTTTACCCCACATAAATGTTCAAGTACAAGATGAATCCAAATGAAAATGTCTCCTTGGTATATATAGGAGACTAGGAGGTATAATTACAACTAATGGAGTAAAGCCGACATAAATAAAATAGCATTACTAATTTAATATGCCCCAATTAAGGGGTAATGAGACAATATTAGGGCTTAACAAAACCAGTTTGTGGAGGAGCAATCAGCTGATATAATATGTATACTTGATGACATTTCTTATATGGATGATTTACCCAAGTATGATCAGTATGATGATGACTATGTGATCAAAATCGAATTTAACTGTTCAAATCAACCATAGGCATTCTTTTGGGAAAAGGAATCTCAGTTACAGCAATTCAAATATAACAGTCATCATGTGCATATTAATCATGATAGCAATAAGGAAAATGCAGAAAATTCTCAAGTAAGTGAAAAGTCTTTGCCCTTATGTTTCTCGTCAATTCAATTTCTGAGAGGAATCTATAAGTAAGAATACCATCAAGTTTTCAACAATAGGAATGGATAATTTTCTGATGAGTCATTTGAGGATGTCATTTGTGATATGGAAGTCGTTCTAGCTCTGGAATTGCAGTCGCTGATTTACATAGATTTTCAAACCACAGAAAAAAGAATAGAGCTTGAAACAGATTTTAAGTTAATGCAGCATAATTTTGTACCATTAATTTTTGGTTCATTTCATTTTTTGAAGAAAAATGTTGCTCATATCTCAAAAGAAAGGATTGGTAAACACAGAGAAAATTATGAAGTTTCATTGGAACCAATGCAGCAGTCTTCTTCGTTTTTCCAGGATCCAATAGCTGATGTTTTGGATAATCTGTGTAGTCAAATTCATGTTCCATATGCTAGCTATAAGCTTAAAACCAATCATGGCATAGACTTAATTAGGAAACCGGATTCATGGTCTTGTTCATCAGGAGTCTCATTACAAATCTCTTCTGAAAATTTGCAGTTAAATCAGAAGTTATATGATGATATCGATAGCATATGTGCAATACCCAATTATGAACTTGAATTTGCTGAATACTTTGAGCACCAAAAAATAGGTCATATTTATCATGATCCCATATCTATCTATATGTTGGAGTTTTTCACTTCAGAATTCCAATCGATTTCCAGTGCCTCTTTTGTTTTTTGTGGTTCCAAATCTCTCTATTATGAAGATCAAACTGACAATCAGTTTCTAGTGCCCTTACAAGCTCTAGTTCTGAGTTTTGTTAAAAACAGTGAAAGAGCTGAGGTATTGGATCAACTGTTGGATTGGCTTCATAGGCATTTTTCCATTACCTAATTGAGCAGTAATTTCAGCATATTAGGGTAGGAGTGTGTGAATAAGCTTAGCTTGGCGAGCATTCCTTTCAGCAATTTTTCAATTTGATTTTCAGTTTTAGAGTATAGTTCGGATTTCAGAGTGAATTTGATTCAATTAAGGTTTGGATCAGATTATCAAATGAGTTTCAGTCACAAAGGTTTCATGATGGAAAATATTGCAAGCTTGGGATCAAGCTACTTAGTCTACGATGTTCTTGGCACCTCACAGGGAGGATTCCATCCCCATTTGGAGCCACTGTTAGAGTCCTATATTTCATAGGATCAGATGGTGATTGAAATTTCTTCCTTCAATGATTTTATGATTAGAAATAGTATTTCATTCTGAAAATAATTTCCAAAAAGAAAAAGAAAGGAGAAAATAGGTAGGGTCTTCACAGTTAAATTGCACCCTAGGTTGATGAAAATAAACATTAGATTATAATATAAAGTCTCAAAACAAAAATATTTTTCTTATGTTTCATTGGCACATGTGTTTACCCAAAGTCAGAAGGTGAAATGATACTTTGTCACATAGCACTTAATCCTCACGTTAATCTCATCGGTGGCATCCATCTTGTTTCAGATCGACGGTCCTCATCCTTTTTCGAACCCCCTCAAAATTTCTACCTTTGACGGTGGGGGGGGCTACAAAAAGTTGTTTTCCCACACCTACATGGCGCCTCCTCATTATTTCGGAACCCCCCCTCCTAATACTACTTACCACCTACCCCCCCCCCGAAATCTTCCTAAACCACCACCCGATACCACCATTTCCCCGTCAGCACTCCTCTTCTCCCTACTCAACACATGTCCTCCACTCACCCTACCACTTACCACTCCTGCCCATTCATACCCCTCACCTTCCGTATCTACTCCTCCTCTCACCATATGCCACATGTCTTCCACACTCTTGATACCTCCCGCCCCTCACATCTACTTCCCCCCTCTCACTACATGTCACCTTCTCGTTGCTACTTCCCACACCTGTCACTGCTTCATCCTATTCATAACCAATCATACTTTCCCACATGACCGTTAACCAACAACTATCCCATAACGAGCCCGCGTTGAGCTAACATCTCATCACCATCACCCACCTTCAACCACAATATTTTCTCCCGGTGAAGTTGTTCGAAGGGATAGATGGTAAAGAGACATAATTGACAGGGAAGTAAGCAGATCGTGTGGATATATTTGCAGCAAAATACTAGCAGGCGATAACAAATTCCAGATTTAAATGTCGGATAATTTTGCAGGAAATCATTATATAGAGGTGGCATATGTACCAGCTAATGCACAAAACAGCCTCAGTAGCTTGAGATTTACTGAAAAAACATATCTTGATTTTGTGGCAGAAATTCTTTTGATTTTCTATTTTTGTAACAATTAGTTTAGATTTTCTTAAAATAAATCATGCTCATTTATGACAGGATCCTTTGTAAAAAACTAATAAATACTTCCCATTTCGAAGTATTTTGGGTTGGGACTTGTTCGTAGGATAGGATAAATATTGTAAGGCAGCCCACAGAAATACCATTGATCATATTTTCAATTTATACAGTGCAACATTGCAGGATTCTTGTGTCAGAGTGTTGGTGATGTCTTTCTCTCTTTGTCAAATGTTTTATTATGCTCTGTAATAATTTCATGTATTTCCAATTCCAATCATTAAAAGAAAGTCAAAAGAACAGAATTTATCTTATATACTCTGTCTCTAGTTTTTTAATGATCTGTATGTTTTCATTTGAAACTGAGTGAAGGAATTCTTAATTGCTTCTCTACTTAGTGGACTTTCCCCTATTTTCCCTCTTATTCATTTCATTTAATCTGAATAGATCCAATAGTTTTACTACCCTACCCTGTAACATTAGCATGTTAATATTGTATTTGATTAATTCAGAACTGTGACTCCATTTCCCAATGGCCTTCCCTTGTTGTTCCAACCAAACAATTTAAAAACCAAACCATGTACTATCATAACTAGCCTAAAATTTCCAGCAAACAAAGCTAAATCTTATAGAGAGATCCCTCTCTAGGTCTAGGAGGGATATATCCTAGACTCCAAAGTGGTTTTTTAGTTACCTCTGTCAACTTCTTCCTTGGCCTGATAAATTACAGAGTGATAACACCTAGCACCACCCTACCACCCAAAATGCAGGAACTAACCTATCATACACAAAGTATCAAGAATAACATTGTCAATTTAAACTCATACAAAATATGCAAGCAACCCATGTTCCTTTCCTTAGTATGCAATGAGCAAACCCAGCCTCTTAACCTCCAACTGAAACTTCATTTTTCATGACATAACCCAGTTATTATATCAGTCATCTGTATTATCTGCTATGAAAAACATACTGAATTTATGTACACTTACTGAGCAATATAAATCAATTGTGCAAGAAGACTTCAATATGTACCAATATTGTACCAACATGTACCAATATTGTATCAATCTGAATCAATATTGTATCATCTCTATTAAAATAAGTTCATATTGCATTCAACTTATCAATATTACCTCTATATTAATCAACAAGTTAAACTCTGCAATTCTCTGTTTTCAAATAAGTAAATATTTGTTCATCCTCTCTCTTCAATATACATACACAGTCAGCAAAAATGTAATGAATCTCTTTAAGCATAATCGAATAGATGTATATACCTCTTCATTACTTATCTTTGAATGTTCACAGAAAGTTCCATCTTTGTCTCTGTAGTATACAGATGCACCTCACCAAAGTTTCTATATCCCCATCAACCATTGCACAGTATATACAACCCAAAAAAAAACTTTCTCAAAGTATTTTACAAATTATGTAATCGAAAGCAATTTGTTATAGAAAAAAAACTGAAACGACTTTGGAAACTGAATCGATTTGGTAGCACGATTCAGCAAACCCTAGTAACTGATATCTGTGTTAGCTATGATTCCATTTTTCGTTTCCACTAATCATTTTTGCGCTTCCTCTAACCATTTTGGCGTTCTCACTAAATCAACACGGTCAGACAACACTTATTTGGCGGAATCACTGGATAGATCAGACGGTTGTGATGTATTTCTCATGATTCAAGGGGTGGCCCAAATATCAAAAAGATGTGATTAGAAATCCCATTCAAATCCACCTTTGTGTGTTTCGAGTCCACCATTAATCCTCATCCAATGATCAAAATTGATTTTGGTGTTGAGAATTTGTGACATCATCGCAACCAACCATTTCTCCTACCAAAATCACCTTGACCGTTGATTCTCTTACGCTTCATCTCACTCGTCGATCATCAACCTGCCAAACTTAGTGCTAGCTTAGGCAACCTAGCTTATAAATAAAACAATTTAGTAACACAGCTTATAATCATGAGAACTATAGCTATGCATGATATCTATGTTTGGTTCTTTCTTGCTACTTCGTCATTATTTTTCCATCAATGTCAATCGTGACAACCATCAATAAACAACACTTGCACCTTGACATCCATCAATAACAACATCAAGCAATGACAAGTTATTCTAACAATCTCCCCCTTTTTCATTGATGACAACCCACCATATCTGAACATACAATGAATTGTAAGAATTATGAAGAAACAAACTTTTTTCTTTTCTCTCCCCCTTCGACATCAATGGAAAAGTGGAGAGGACTCCCTTGTCATTTTTCTTGTTTATGATATTTGAAAAATCCCCATATCTGCATGACTCATCTTCTATACAACTCCTCAAGCAAATCATAACCTGTCTCAATGCCCTATTGTTCATGCATCTTGGTGCATGTCCTTTTCTTTGAGAAGACACTCACCCTAACATAATAATCCATTTTATTGTAAAAATTATCTCACACCCAACTTTGGGTGCAAGTACTCAAACTGTGCTTTTTCTAGAGGTTTAGTAAATATATTAGAAATTTGTTCTATGGATGGAACAAATCTCAATTGGACAGTTTTGTTAGCTACTTTATCTCTTAAAAAGTGATACTTTATTGGTATGTGTTTTTGTTTTTTATTGGAAAAGATGATTCTTTGATAGACTGATTGTACTAGTATTATCACAGTGAATGGGAATTGGTTCATCATATTTTACCTCCAAGTATTCAAGAGTTTGTGTCATCCATAACACTTGAGTACAACAGGTGGAAGTTGAAATATACTTTGCTTCTATGGTAGATAAATAAATGGAACCTTATTTTTTACTTTTCCGGGATAAAAGAGTCTCTCAAAAAGAATGCACTCCCACTTGTTTTCTTTCTATCATCCAAGAAATTAACCCATTCTGCATCTGAATAAGTTATTAATTGAAAATTATGATTCCTTGGATACCAAAGACCATAGTTCACTGTGTCGTTCAGATATTTAAATATACGTTTGATATCCAACAAATGACTTTGTTTTGGATCATATCGATACCTTCCTAGCATACCAACAGCTTGCATTATAATTGGTTTGGAGGCTGTGATGTACAACAAGTTTCCTATTATAGACCCGTATGATTTTTTATCAACTTCTAGTGATGAATCATCCTTGCTTAGATTGCATCTTGCAACCATAGGTGTGATTACAGGGGAAGAATCTTCCATCTTAAACTTTTTCAACATTTATTTTAACTATGTTTCTTGTGAAATAAACATACCTTCAGTTTTTTGAGTTACTTGTAGACCAAGAAAAAATTATAGTTCCCCTATCATTGACATTTCAAAATATGCAAACCATTGAACTGATGAAGCATTACTACTTCCAAATATTATCTCATCAACATACACCAGAACAACTAGTAAAGCATCACCTTCTGATTTGATATACAAATTATTGGCAATTGTTCCATTCTTGAAATCTTGACTTTGAGGATGCTTATCCAGTTGATGATACCATGCACATGGTGATTGTTTTAATCCATATAATAATTTCTTCAACTTGCAAACATAATTAGGATCTTCTGACAGTTGAAATCCCCCAGATTGTTCAATATATACTTCCTCTTCTAGTTCTCCATTAAGAAAAGTAGAATTGACATCCATTTGGTATACTTTGAAATTCTTGTGACAGGCATATGCTAGAAACATCCTGATAGCTTCTAACCTTGCCATGGGTGCAAAAGTTTCATCAAAATCTAGCCCCTCTACATGTGCATATCCATTGCAGACCAACCTTGCCTTATTCATCACAATATGTCCTTGTTCATTCAACTTATTCTTGAATACCCATTTGGATCCTATGACATTTTATTTACTAGTCTAGGAACTAGTTTCCATGTGTTAATCTTTTCAATATAATCAAGTTCTTCATTCATTGCTTTTATCCAACTATCATCTTCACTAGCCTCAATAAAACTCTTGGGTTCAATCATAGGGATTAAAGAAATTTGAGATTGCTTTGATGTTTTGATAAGCTTTCTTCTTGTTTGAACTCCTTCATTCTTATCACCAAGAATTTGATTTTCAAGGTGATTCTTTTGAACACTTATGGAAGGGGGGTTTGGTTCTTTTTTTTTCTAGTCCTGCTTGCTTGCTTGAATATTCTTGATATTCCTCAGATTCTTCATTGATTTTCGATTATTTGAATTTTTGTTCTTCAACTTCATTCATGTCTCCATCATTTGTATCAATACTCCTTATATGCCTGCTTTGGAAGTGAAGTTCTTCATCGACACAAATATCAATACAATCCGTCAATTTATGCATCCTTTTATTAAACCACATGTATCCTTTAATGTTTGTAGCATATCCTAAAAAAAATCCTTCATCGGCCCTATCATCAAATTTTCGCAAATGTTCATCATTGTTCTTAATATAGCATTTATTCCCAAACACCTTGAAGTGCATGATTGAATCTGGTCATCCATACCAAAGTTCATATAGGGTTTTATCATTGTTAGGCCTTATATGTGAGTTATTAAGAATATGTATTGATGTATGAATAGCCTCTACCCAAAACGTCTGAGACACACTCCTTTCATTCATCATTGATCTGGTCATTTGTTGAGATGACCTGTTTTGTCTTTTAGCAACTCCATTTTGTTGAGGGGTACCTAGAATATTCTATTCCATTTTAATTCCATGTTGATCACATAATTCTTTAAAATCTCCTAAAGAAAATTCTCCTCCTTTGTCAGAAAGTATAATCTTTACCCACCTACCTCTATGATTTTATGCTAAAGCATTGAATATTTTGAATTTTTCAAACGCCTCAGATTTTTCTCTTAGAAAGGCTACCCATGTTAGTCTGGAATAGTCATCAATAACCAGCAAAAAATATCGTTCTCCTCTGGGTTCTTCCTTTCTAGACGGTCCACAAAAATCCATATAAACTAATTGAAATGGCTTTCTTGTTGATGTGAAATTCTTTGTTTTAAATTGAGTACAAGTCAATTTTCCCATTGGACAGGTTTGCAGACAGATTTATGTGGCTTGGATATTTTTGGAAGGCCTTTGATTGCATTCCTTTTACTGAGTTTGATAATATGATCAAAGTTCAATTGTCCTAGCCTTCTATGACATAACCATCTCTCATCATATTTTCTCAAATTACATTCCTCTTTATCTTCTTTCAGTACATATACATTATTATCAGTTATAATTCCCCTTGCCACTGTCTTTCATGTACTCGCTGATTTTATTTTACAATCCTTAGCAGTGAAAGTAACTTCACATCCTCTGTCACAAACTTGACTAACACTTAGAAGGTTGTGTTTCAATGCATCAACAAATAACACATCTTGAGTTATTCCCTTGCCATTACTTAAACTCACCAATCCTTTTCCTCTGATTTTTCCTAGAGCATCATTTCCAAATGTCGCACTTCCTTATTTGTTTTCACTCAGAGACAGAAATTTACTTTTATCACCCGTCATGTGTTTGGAACATCCACTGTCAATATACCAAGGATCCTTTTGGTTTTTAGCATAGAGCACTAACCCACACTTATTATTCTCTTTGTTCCTCCATACTTTAACATTTTCAAATGTCTAATTCTTTTGTGGTTGTGAAGTGTAATATTTTAGTCTACAATATGATGCTTTGTGTCCAAAATTATAACAATATGATTCATTGTACAAAAGAGAAAACAGATTGGAATGTTTATCATAAGTTCTCCTTTCATTTGTTGATTGTTTTGTTCTCTGTTGGGACACTCAGTTGTTCTTTTTTGTTCTCAATTGCATGTTTTTAAAATTAAATTTACAATTTATAGCTTTATGACCAAAATTTGAACAGCAAAAACAATATCCATAGAAAAAAATTTGGTACCTGGATATCGACTGTCTTCGTAAAAATGATAGACTAAACCTTTTCTCGCTTTTTCCTTGAGCAAGAGCCGATTGGTATTTTATATCTCTATTCTTGATTTTATTAGCATATTCTTCTTCACATTTACTTGGACACTGAGAATGATTGGCCTTTTCTGCAGATTTGTCATTGTTGCAGCTTACAGGCTCAACATTATTGTTATTTGTGTCTACTGCAATGAACTTTATATGATCTCTTTTTTTAGATATGTTGTTGCTTTAACTTCCTTCATAACCTAGACCATTATTTATGAAATAAGACCTTTGATTATTCAAAATGTTGTTGAGCTCTTGTTATGCTTTAATGCTTGTCAAATTTTGATGGTACAATGCTTGAAATTTCTCTAGTTCTTTTCTGACAGAAACAACTTCTTCCTCTAAATTTTCAAATGCCATTTTATTTTCAGCCAATTGTAGTTTGAGAATGTCTTCTATTTTCTTTTCTTCTTCTGACTCAACCTTTAGAAGAGAAAAATCATCATTAGGTTCATTACAACCTTTTTCATATTTAACTAGCAATTCCTTTTGTTTTCTTTTCTTCTGTCTAAATATGTCAATTTCTTCCAAAGCACATATGAGCTCTCCTTCCAAGTTTACTACAGCCTATTCTTCACTCATCTCACTTCCTGTATATTTTTCATATAGATCCTCTAGAGCCATGACCATGTAATTACCTGAGTTATCATCATTAGAGGACTCATTGTCTACATCTTCTGAAGAACCACTATTATCATTTATACACAAGCTTTTCTTTTTAGATGTCTTCTCTTTATTGAAATTCTTGTATTTGGTATTTTCTTCATTATCTGGTTCATGGTCCTTCTTTTTGTGTGGGAACTTGGATGAAAAATGACCAACCTTGCCACAGTTAAAACATTTAAATGGTAGTTTACCTTTATATTTCCTTGTTCCTTTCTTCAACCTTCTTACAAATTTTGCCTCAATTTCATCTGTGTTAGAATTTGAACCTTTTTCATCCTTTGCTTTATATGCCTTGAAAGATGCTTCTCTTGTAGTGGGTTTGTCTTTAATAATTCTCATTTCATAAGATGTTAGGGTTCCAATAAGATGGTCCATGGTTAGTTTTTTAAGATCATCTAACTCTTCTATAGTTGAGACTTAAGAGTTAAATCTATCAGGGAGTGATCTTAATATTTTTCGAACCAAGAATGTATCATCTATAGTTTCACCAAGACCTTTCATAATATTTACAAGTTATTCAACCCCTAAGAAACATTTTCTTATAGTTTCATCATCATTCATCTTTAACTGTTCAAATTACAATCTGTGAACTTGAAGTTTATCATCTTTCACTTTTTCATCACCTTCATAATTGTTTATCAACTTTTCACACCTATGTTTGGCAAATGTGCAGTGCATGACCTTTACAAATTCAGCTTCTACAAGTCCACTGAGAATAGAATTCATTGCCTTTGCATTAAAGGTAAACTCCAACTTGTCATCTTTGGTGGCCAAGACAATTGACTTCACATACCCAGTTTCAACAACATCCCAAACATTTGCACCTAAGGACATTAGATAATTCCTCATTCTTATTTTCCAAAAGGAAAATTTTGTTCCATCAAATAGAGGATCTTTATTGGTCAAACTCCCTTCTTGAATAGCCATGTTTAAGCTTATGGATCTAACTTCCAATAAAGGAACTCGCTCTGATACCAATTTTTCAAATGAATCAATAAACTGAGAGGGGGGGGGGATGAATCAACTTCTTTAAGCTTAAACCATCAAAAAAATTTAGTCAAGACTGTCAAATGTTTGTTATTGAACTAGATTTTCAATAGATAGCAAATGAGAAATCATACAAAAACAATCACATATAAAATATACACAGAGAAACATATTTTATGAGGAAACCCATAAAGGGAGAAAACCTCTTTTTCTTAGGATGTCAAACAAGCTTCAACTTTTGTACATCACAGTTATTGAGAACCAACTCAATCAGTGTTTCTAGCACTTGTTAGATGGAGACAACAATTCCCTCAAGTACAAGCACCTACTTGCACAAAGAAGACAACAATCTTCTTTTTCTAGCAGCTAGATGAGAGCACCAACTCACATGTGCACAAGCACCAACTTGCTCAATGAAGACTTTAATCTTCCCTAGCACCACCCTACCACCCAAAATGTAGGCATTAACCTATCATACACAAACTGTCAAGAATAACATTGTCAATTTAAACTCGTACAAAATCTACAAGAAAACCCTCTTGCTTTCCTTGGTATGCAATGAGAAAACCCAGTCTCTTAACCTCCAACTAAAACTTCATTTTTCATGACATAACCCAATTATTATATCAATCATTTGTATTTCCTACTATGACAAACATATTGAATTTATGTACACTTACTAAGCAATATAAATCAATTATGCAAGAAGACTTCAATATGTACCAAACTCGTACTAACACATACCAATCTTGTATCAATATGAATCAATATTGTATCAGATCTATTAAAATAAGTTCATAATGCATTCAACTTATCAATATTACTTATGTATTAATCAACAAGTTAAACTATGCAATTCTTTGTTTTCAAATCAGTAAATATTTTATCATCCTCTCTCTTCAATATACATACACTGTCAACAAAAATGTAATGAATCTCTTTTAGCATAATCGAATAGATGTGTATACCTATTCATTACTTATCTTCGAATGTTAACAGAAAGTTCCATCTTTGTATTTGGAGTATACAGATGTGCCTCACCAAAATGTCTATATCCCCATCAACCATTGCACAATATATACAACCCCAAAAAAACTCTCTCAAAGTATTTTACAAATTATATAATCGAAAGCAATTCGTTATAGCAACAAAACTAAAACAACTTTGGAAATTGAATAAATTTGGTGGCACAATTTAGAAAACCCCCAGCAACTGATATATGTGTTATATATGATTCCATTTTTTATTTCCACTAATCATTTTTGTGCTTCCTCTAACCAGTTTGGCGTTCTCACTAAATCAACACATTCAAACAACACTTATTTGGTGGAAATCACTGGCTAGATTGGATAATTGTGATGTATTTCTCATGGTTCAAGGGGTGGCCCAAATCTCAAAAATATGTGATGCGAACGCATTCAAATCCACCTTTGTGTGTTTTGAGTCCTTCATTAATCCTCATCCAATGATCAAAATTGATTTCAGTGTTTAGAATGTGTGACATCATCGCAACCAACCATTTCGCCTAACAAAATCACCTCGACTATTGATTATCTTGCACTTCATCTCACTCATTGATCATCAACCTACCAAACTTAGCGATAGCTTAGGAAACCTAGTTTATAAATAAAACAATTTGGTAACACAACTTATAGTCATGAGAACTATAGATATGCTTGTTATCTCTGCTTCATTCTTGCCTTCTACTTCGTCATTATTTTTCCATCAATGATAATTGTGACAACCGTCAATAAACAACACCTGGACCTTGACATCCATCAATAACAACATCAGGAAATGACAATTTATTCTAACATTAAGACATTTCCAGTAGGCTAAGGACATGACACGCGTCGATGCTCCTTCATCCAATATAGTGCGATGAATGTGTTGATTGTGAACAACAACGTTGATTTGAAACGCAAGTTGGTGAGAGAGCCTTGATTTATAATTCTCCAGGTTAAAAGTGATATTATTGGATGACTCGGGATCTATAGCTCCAATGCCATCAAGATAATCCTACGCTGACTAGGGTAGTTTTGCATAACTTCTAGAGCCGACATTGCACAAGGTGCTTGAGCCAAATTTTCAACAATGTTGTAGTTCTGAGCAGCACAAGAATTGGGATTAAAGGTCGACTTTCAAATAGTACTCTTGGGTGGACATAATATAGATTCAAAGTTTGCTTTATCTATCTGGAGAGGTCCATACAGAGGGGTAACATAAATGGAAGGTGGATCAATCAAGGTTCCATTAGTTACACTTTCCTTACCTATTTTCCCTAGAGGTGTGTCATATGTCATAGTCCTAGTGGTCAAATCTACATCGTTAAACATGTAAATATGTGCACTTGAGGAAGCATCCTCGTTAGGAGGATGACCTGGGTTTCCTCCTTGGGGAGGTGCAGGATTTTGCACAACCATTGATTGTTGTTGTGGAAAAATATGTGTCAAAACAACGTGTTGGGAATTTCCTTTAAGGAATTTTGATACTTCCTCTCGATGAGGACAGTATCTTGTGTAATGATTTTCAACACTTATGAGATAGGGAAATTTTGGTTTTCACTGTTGTTTATTTTCAACGACAGGTGGTTGTGTTTGTGTTTGTGTTTGTGTTTTTGTATTTTCTATTTGATTATTATTTTTCTTTGATTTATTCTTACTCTTCTTTTTCCCCTTGGATTGTGGTGGTGAAGTAGATTGAACGACATTTACTTCATAAAATTTAGTTGGGGCAGAATTTGATGAGACAGAAGTCTAAACCGTAGTTGGGGTAGATATTGAATGATTTGTAGTCCCAATCGATTGTGAGGTAGGTTGAGTTTTGATAGAACCGATAATGCCGTCAACATGAGCGATAGATGTTGTTTTGGATGGATCGGTTGACGTACGAGGAGAATTTAGGATAAATTTGTATAAACTACCAGACTAGGAATAAACCAAATCCAAATATTGAGCATGAGCTATAGCTTCTTCTTCTGTAGCTACACCTCCCATTGCCACATCATGATAAATAGGTGGTAACATAGATTTTGTGAACCATTTTTCCAACAACTAGTCGGGGATGGTAGCTTTGATCAACCATCGATGTCGTATCCACTCATGGATATGATCGGTAATATGTACAGAGTCTGTCTTACAAAGGGAGGTCCAAAGTTCTGTTCCAATATCTAATTGGAAGTTGAAAATGGGTGAGGAAATCCATTGCAAGTGAATTAAAGTCCTGCAAAGATCCACATTGTAATTCAATGTACCATTTTGTTGCAGAACTCATAAGAGTATGTTGGAAAAGACACAAAAAAATAGAGTCATCCATCAATGATTTTGATGAACACCAGAGATGGAATGTCATCACATGGTTATTTGTATCTTCTTCAGGTTTACCATCAAATTTTTGGATGTTCGATGGTAACTTGGCGGGAATTACTGGCCAGAAAGGAGAATGCAATATGGGATTTTTTTCAATCTCGACAGGTATGGAAGATCTAAAGTAGCCAGAAATGGTAATTGTTGATTACTTTGAGGATGATAATGGTGAGGCATGGGAACACCAGTAGGACCATAAACAGGTTGTTGAGGGAAATTGTATCCAGAAGGTCCTCCCATATATGACTATTGAGGATTTTGGCCAGTAAAAGAGAGATTCATTTGTTGATATACTTAGGTAAAAGATGAGGGGAAACCGAATTGACCCTAAGGAGGGTAACTAGTTGGACCTTGAGGAGGATAACCAGTTGGACCTTGAGGAGGATAACCAATTTGACCTTGAGGAGGATAATCAATTTGACCTTGTGGAGGATAACCAGTTTAACCCTGTGGAGGCAAAGATGATTGAATCTGAGGACCCCAAGTGGGATTTGGGACACATGTGAATGGTTGTCCAAAGTAAATTCCAGATGGGTTAGGATTTAAAGTTCCTCCTTGTAGGGTTGGATTAAAATATCCTTCTGGAAGTGGTGGATTAAAATATCCTCCTTGAGATGGTCCCCAGGTTGGTTGCGGGTTTCTAATAAAAAGACTTGGAACTTTCTCCCCTTCCATATGTTGGGTAACGACCGATACTTTTCCACTAAATGAGGGTTTCCCCCTAGTAGGGACTTGTGCACTAATGGAGGATTCCCCCCCAGTAGGTATTTTTCCCCCAGTCAAGATTTGTGGTATGACATGGTTTGAATTCTAAGATGGGAAGGTGTCCCAATAGTATTCTCTGGTGAAATGAAATTGTTGCTTTAAGAGGCATCATTGGTGTAACCGTCATAGTGCTTTGTAAATGACTAGGAACGACAAGACCTGTATCACTCAATATTTGACCTGAAGTGGTAGAAGTGTTATGTGTTGATCCTACAAGATGACCAAGGAAATGACTCGATGGTTATGCACCTACATTAGTAGCAGCAGGTGTATGTGGAGGGGC
The DNA here is from genome assembly GCA_009831015.1 of Picea engelmannii. Lineage (NCBI taxonomy): Eukaryota > Viridiplantae > Streptophyta > Pinopsida > Pinales > Pinaceae > Picea > Picea engelmannii. The sequence continues at coordinate 94,328 of ML803871.1, read as the reverse complement.
ATAAAATGGTTGATCCATATTGAATTTTTCATAAAAATCATGGCCCGACAAAGTTTTCCATATAGGAAAAACATGAGTTTGATTTAGATCTACCATTCCATTAGTATGGACAGGTGTTTTATATCCTTCACTTGTGTTGAGTTGTTCCAATTCCATATTAACTTCTTTGTATGGCCTTGACAGTAATCTGGGATAATATTCAGGAATGATATTCCCTGAAGAATCTACTTGGATAAGAAGTGGATCAAGAGGGTTGGTTAGTGGTGGGTTTACAAAAGAAACAACACCTTCCTGAACTATCACAATTTCTCCCTTGTGATGTTCAATTAAAGGAGTAGCAACACTCCCAGTGTCAGAATAGTTTTCTTCTTCGAAAACTTTTCCACGAAAAGTGTCTTCAGGTGAATTGAGAGGTAGGGGTTTGTAACCTTTTCGAGGAAACCCCTGCATCCTACATGATCAACGAATACCTTTATCATCCACAATACCAATTCTTAAGGAAAAATAGGGAGAATAAACAGCACGTGCTAACAAAATCTAAAAAGATGAACAAGAAAACCAATATCTTCACACAATGAACTTACTAGTTGGTGATGAAATCCAACATCGCGGGAACAAAGTGAGAAGGGGCTTGGATTGAGCGGGTGGATCAGTTACGTTGAAAACTTTCTTAACGTACTTACACTTTGGTGCAAGTTCCCTCGCGGTTTTATCCATGGGTTAGCCTCCAAGGAGCCCAAGTGAGTTTCGCCAACATCTGACCCAGGTACAGCAAAGACTCCCCTTCACTGTCACCTCATGTATAAACCCTAAATATTATGGATACTAAGGTTACCAACTCGCAGTCATCCCTTGGGTGGGTAAAGTCGACGGTCAGGTCTGAACATATGTGCAGGATATCAATTCTAAAATTCTTCAAGAGAACTAAAGACAAGTGGATCGGTAAACTCTCAAGGACCCCGAAAGGATTCAGAATTCATGAATCTCCGAGACCAAACGAAAACAACTGATTCTTAGGAAGAACCCCCAATATATGATCATTCATCTACAATTGGTTAAGTCTCAGAGGGGTAATCTCCATTTCTCTCCCGCAATTGATCTCGTGTTTAACCCCTATGTGAGAGGGGGATCCCAGCTATGCTAATACGAAAATTGGATTTTCTCTCCCTATCACAAGATTCTATGTGTGTCTTTAATTCTTTGGAGAGTTAACCTCATAGCCTATTCCAAAGGTATAATCCTAGTCTAATGTTGGTGCACAAGCCTTAAAAAGAAAATTTGCTAGATCAATTTTAATTAGTATTCGTTTTCATGGTTGTTCGTTACTCAAGGGTGAATGATAGTGAAATTGATGATATTTTTGAGACTCGACTCCAAAAATAAAACAAAACAATGAGATACAATTTTCTTTTCGATGAACTTCTAATTATGGGACAGAGAAGAGTTTCTTTCTTTTGTATCACTAACAAACACTCAAAAGAATGTGAAAAATTATGCTATTTGTTCCCAAAAAGAATCCACACACATTTACCAAATTATGAAAAGAAATCCTTTTCAATTTCCAAAACCAATGCATACAAAGTTGTTCAAATTTTCTTTGTTTGATTTTAAGATGCAAGATGTGCTTCTAATGCTTCTTTATTTCAATAACAATGAAATAGTTGTTGATTAAGGTTGGTTGTCATTGATGTCAACCCTTGAAGAAAGACCCATAGCACAAAGGTTTGGGTAATGGACCCAATAGTGTTTGATGTAAATATGACTCATTATTTTTTTTCATGGTTGATAAGAAGTAAATATGGAT
>ML803871.1:74982-90633 GCA_009831015.1 Picea engelmannii | reverse complement strand
AACTAGGGGGTTGGAGCCTCCTTCCAGTTGCAGCTGGAAAACAAAGGAAGTTGGTGCTTCCAATGAATGTAATTCTTCAAGACATATAAGAAAAATCATTCTGTGGTTTTCTCCCGATTTGGGTTTCCACGTAAAACACTGGTCTACTGTGTATGTGTGTGATTGTTTATTTATTACTGCTCATTATTGGATAATAATTCTACATTGATATAACATTTGAAGAAAAAGGATTATAATTACGTTATCCAACATTAGTTCGCCACTAAAAATACATAGAATCGGAAGAAAAATATTATCCAAACAAAGACACTCACAAATGAAATCAAAGAAAATTAAACTTAGTCAAACATAGATCCAAAAAGATAAGAAATCAAGAAAAATCACACTCAATAATCTTTGAACAGTGAGCAACAAGAAATGATATCAAATCTAGGTTGTTGCAAGAAATCAAATTTCAATTCATTTCAATCAAAGGAAGACTAACAAGGAACTCAATGAACCACAAACCCTTGCAAACCCTCCTGATCAGTCATATAACTGATGATCTTGCGAAACAAGGATTAAACCAATGAAAAGTAAAATGAACCAATCTCACAATCGAGAAGGATTTTTCAAGCTCAACAAAGATGAAATAACCATTCTTTGAACCAATCAAAGACAAAAACAAAATAATAACTTATGTGTTAAAATCCTCTGATCAACAGAACTGAGCAGGACTTGGAAAACCTCAAGATTCTCACAAGAAAGAGAGGGTGGCACTCCTATCTTCAAGGAGACAGGGCATAGTGGTGCTCCATGTAAGGTTATTGGGGAGCACTAGTCTGACAGTGGCACCCTGGTGCTCACTACAGGGGAGGGCCAATTCTAGGAAGGTTAAAAAAAAATGTTGAAACAGGCTAAAAACTCAGAAAGATCCAGTCAATGACTTTGTGAAGCTTTCAATAAAGTAGAGGAAAGAAGGAATTGACTCATAATCAAGCACCAAGCAAGATATAATGATAGGAAAAAATCTTTTAGACGAACCAAGGGAAGACTAATAAAATTGTTGTCCCTAGTGGAGTTGCCAATTTCTGTTACAGAATATTTCTCTTATGGACAGGTGAAATCTCCCTTGGATTACCAGACCCCTATACCAAGACAGAAACACTACAAATGGACACTAACATCCCTTTAAACTCATTCTAACCAATCGGAAAGAGAGAACAATCTTGTACAACATGCCAGATATCCAATTTTGCAAATATGATTCTGAAATTTTTACCTGAGGTACTTTTCTATGTGTCCTTTATTCTCTGAAATTTGCATAGTTTGAAGAGTCCCAGAAAAGAAGTTATATTGAAAATTCCAAATTGACCTATTTGAAAACTTATTTCAGGTCCATTCATAAACCCTAACTTCCACAAAGCATATCTTAGAATGTATAGTGAGCCAACATCTGAAATTTGTACCCAATGTACTTATGTATGTCTCCTATGTTCTCTAAAAATTTCACAGTCCAAAAAGTCCCAGAAAAGAAGTTATAGTGAAAATTCCAAACTGACCTCTTTGAAACTAATCTCAGGGCCTTTCAGAAACCCTAACTTCCATAGGGCATATCTCTGAAAGTATAGAGAACCAACATCTAAAAATTTTACTACATGTACAACAAGCTCTCGCCTTCATCTCTTCAAATGTCAAGGTCTAAAATGTCCCAAAAAATAAGTTATAGCGAAAGAGCCAAGCTAGTCTATTTGAAACTTATTTCAAAAGAATTCAGTAACCCTAACTTCCACAGGGAATATCTCTGAAAGTATAGTGAACCATCATTTGCAATTTTTACCGCATGTACACCAAGATCTCTTCTCTATCTCTTCAATATTTCAAGTTCTGAAACATCCCAGAAAATCATTTATAGCGAAATTTTCAAGATGAATTGTTTGAAATTGATTTCTGGAGCATTCATGAACCCTAACATCCACATGACATATCTCTAAAAGTATAGTGAACCATCATCTGAAATTTTTACCACATGTACACCAAGATCTCTCCTCTATCAAAAGTGTCAACCTTACCTATTTGAAACTGACTTTCGGACCATTCAGAAACCCTAGCTTCCACAAGGCATATCTCTGAAATTATAGTGAACCAGCATCTAAAATTTTTACCACGTGTACACCAATATATCTCCTCTGTCTCTTCAAAATTTCAAGGTCAGAAACATCCCAAAACATAAGTTATCATGAAAATTTCAAGTTGACTTGAAACTAATTTCACAACTCTACCCTTTTGGAATGATATTCAATCTTTGCTCATCCATTTTTCACACACACACACACTTTCTCTCAATACTTTCTCTTTTTATATTTTTTCATAACCCTTCATGAAGGGACATGTCCATTAATTAAATAATTAATTCCCCCTTTTTATTTATTTTTCCAAATACCATGGGAAAATACCCAAATCCATGGGTTTGAAACCCCCATTTCACTTTTTAGTTTTTCACATGCACCTCTTTTCCAATATACTTGTAAACCTATATATAAATCAATATTGGAAATGGTGTGTTTATTGTAATGTCGCAATACGACATTAATGGAAACATTAATCCTTTGACATCAATGACAATAATTCCAACAAGCTACTCAATGATAATGAATTTCGTCAACGGTTATTGTTGATGTGGCATACATTTGTTTATTTAGATTTATTCATCACTCATCCACTTGGTCATTGTATAAAGGCTCATATATGTGTGATCCAAGAAACATTTAGGTTTGGTTACTTCGATGAACATTGTCAATCTTGTGTTATTCAACCAACAATCCTAATCAATTTATCCCTTGGTCATCTGAATATTCATCAAACATATGTCATCAACATATAATCAATAAACATAAACAGAACCTATTAGGTCTTCTATCAACGTGCTCCATCAACATGAATTCTTCGTCGCCATCTACTAACTACCAATGTTCCTTTTCAATGCAATATGCTCAATTGAGTAACTCAAAGGGATATCAAGTCAATTCTCTTCCTAGTCTATTCTTCTAAACTAACCTACACTTTTTTCAAACTATGATCTTAGTTGACTTGACTTTTTAGACAATGTCATACACCCATGCTTTGTTTACTTTATCTAATTGACTTCCTTCATTATCAAGCTCCATTTCAAATTATTTCTACACCTTGATAACATAAGTTATCAATGTTGGAATTATTGCCATTGATATCAAAGGATGTCATATTACGACATTACAATACACCCAACATTTGCAATATATATATATATATGTGTCTGTGTGTGTGTGTGTGTGTGTGTGTGTGTGTGTGTGTGTGTGTGTGTGTGTGTCTGTGTGTGTTTACAAGTATATTAAAAAGGGGGTGCATGTGAAAAGGTAAAAAGTGAAATGGTGGTTTCAAAACCATGGGTTTGGGGTATTTTCCCATGGTATTGGGAATTAATTATTTAATTAATGGATGTGTGCCTTCATGAAGGGTTATGAAAAAGTATAAAAAGAGAAAGCATTGAGAGAAAGTGTGTGTGTGTGTGTGTGTGTGTGTGAAAATGGATTAGAAAAGATTGAATTGTAAAATCAGTTTCAAGCCATCTTGGAGTTTTCATGATAATTTTTTTCTAGGACGTTTCAGACCCTAAAGTTTGGAAGAGATAGAGGAGAGATATTAGTGTACCAGTGATAAAAATTTCAGATGTTGATTAACTATACTTTCATTGATATGCTCTGTGGAAGTAAGGGTTCTTGAACTCTCTTGAAATTAGTTTCAAACAAGTCAGCTTGGAACTTTCGTTATAACTTATTGTATGGGATGTTTTAGACCCTAAGATTTTGCAGAGACAGGGTAGAGATATCGGTGTACATGTGGTAAAATGTTAAAATTTTGTTTTTCTATACTTTCGTAGATATGCCTTGTGCAAGTTAAAGCTCCTGAATGTTCCTGAAATCAATTTCAAATAGTTCATCTTGGAACTTTTGCTATAACTCATTTTTTGGGATGTTTAAAACCTTGAGATTTTGCAAAGCTAGAAGAGTCAGTTCTTGGTGTACATGTGGTAAAAAATTCATATTCTTCTTCACTACACTTTTGGAGATATTCCCTATGAAAGTTAGGGTTTTTTAATACTCCTGAAATCAGTTTCAAACATGTCAATTTGGTACTTTTGATATATCTTATTTTTTTGTGATGCTTTGGACCTTGATATTTTGTAGAGACAAGGGAGAGATCTTAGTGTACATGTGGTAAAAAATTTATATGTTGGTTTTCTTTACTTTATGAGATATGCTATGTGGAAGTTAGGGTTTTTGAATGGTCCTGGGATTAATTTCAAACATGTCAGTATGGAATTTTCACTATAAATTATTTTCTAGGACTCTTTAGACTATGAAAAAATCAAAGAATAGAGGATACATATAGCAGTACCTTAAGTAAAAATTCCAAAATTGGATATATGGCATGTTGTACAAGTTTTTTCTTGGGAAGAGGCCCAAAACAACAAGATTTGGGAAAGTTTACATTTGGAAATTCAAATTTTGGTCAGACATGGTAAAGGAAAAAGCAGTGAGAAGACCTGGTGAAGGCAGAACTAGTGAGTAGACCTAGTAAAGGTGGAAGCAACAAGAAAACCTGGTGAAGGTAGAAATAACAAGAAAACTCGGTGAAGGTTGGTGCAACTCAAATATTGGTGTCTCTTGCTAATTTGGTGCTTAGTAGTGGGGATTGGTGTCTCCAGTAGATTGTTTTCTACGAATATCTATAAGAGAATGGTGTCTCTTTCTAAGTTGGTGCTTAGTGGTGGGGATTGGTTTCTACAAATATCTTAAAGAGATTGTTGTCGCTTTCTAAGTTGGTGCTTAGCAGTGGGGATTGGTGTCTACAAACATCTATAAGAATAGATTGGTGCCTACCAGGATTTGTACCAGTAGGAATTGGTGTCTTGAGTAGGTTGGTTCCCATAAATATTTTTAATAGTAGATTGGTTCCTACAAAGAATTATAAAATAAGTTTTGTGGTTTTATCCGGAAAGGGTTTCCATGTAAATCTTGTGTTCCATGTTCTAGAGTTAATAGATCTCATATGTGATTGTTTTCTTATGGTTGATGAATGTTTGAAAAAAGTAAAAAAATGTCTGATATTGATTCACCCCCCCTCTCAGTATAAGTTTTTGCTCAACAATTGGTATCCAAGCGGGTTCCTTTGGAAATAGTCTAGCCACTGGAAGTTAGATACCGAGAACACACATGGCCGGTCAAGAAGGTTTCTCCACAAACAGGGCTCAGTTGTTTGATGAAACAAACTATTCCTTCTAGAGCATAAGGATGTGAACCTATCTAATGGCTCTTGGTTTCGATATTTGGAAATATGTTGTGACTGGTTATAAATCTCGAACATCTCCACCAACGAATTAGGCTAGAAAGAATGCTAGTGAAAATAATGAAAAATCCATGAATGTCATCTTGTGTAGTCTATCAAAATCCAAGTTTGTCAAGGTGATGCAATTTGAATTAGTAAAATAAATTTGGGACAATATTTGAAATATTTATGAAGGCAATGACAAGGTTAAAAATGAAAATCTCCAAACTCATAGAAGATAGTTTGAGAGCCTAAAAATGAAAGAAGAATACAATGGTGTATCCTATTTTCTCTGTGTGGATGAATTGTCAACACCATCAGAGGACTTGGTGAAACGTTTGAAGAAACAATGGTTGTACAAAAGGTGTTAAGCTGACTCCCCTAATATTTGATGCCAAAGTTTCCACCATTGAATAAAATAAGGATCTTGATTATTAAAAATGGATGAATTGCATGTGATCCTCACATCATATGAAATGCGGACAAAGAAAGAAAATGCATCAAAGAAATAAGTAGCCTTCAAAGCCCCAAAGAAGACAAAGAATGGAGAGCATGAATCAAGCGATATATCCGACATTGAATTAGATGCAAAGGAAGCACATTTTGTGAGAAAAATAAAAACTTGCAATAAACAAAGGTAAGCTACCCTTTAAATGCTTTAATTGTTGAAAAATATGACATTTTTCTGATAAGTGTCCATATGAAAAGGATGAAAGTAGTGATGATGAAGAAGAACATAATGTAAATAAAGGGAGCAAACCTCATCACCACAAAAATGGTAAGCATGAAAAGAAGAAGAACTCTTATAAGTAGAAGAAGAAACTCTACTCAAAAGGGGTTAGTGACTCGTTCGAAGAAAGTAGTGAAAGCAATTTCCATAGTAAAAGAGAAGAAAATATTTCCATGCCCACATAAACAAAGATTTATGAAGACAAAGGGAAAGAAATGATGGATTCATAAGAAGAAGAAAATGTCAAAACAAATGGGGAAGTGGATCTTGAAGAAGATATCATGTGTGCCATAAGAGAAATAAAAAAGATCAGGAAAAATACTTTGAAACAAAAGGAGCAGCTGCAAAAATATGAAGAAGAGGATCCTGATTCAAAAGCCAAAATGTCAAAAATCCTTGAAGGAATAGAAAATACTATCATGAACTTAAAGGTTCAATTAGAACAAGCAAGAAGGATGGAAGAAGTGGTGAGAATCCAACTGAAGAAAAAGGAAGAAAATTGTGAAGAGATAGAATCTGAAATTGTTTTCTTAAGAAAGGAACTGGAGAAAAACAACTATTAAGTTGAATAGAAGCTTGATGTTTGAAAATAGTACTGAAATATTAGATGATATCATCAATTTTCAAAGGTCTCCATTCATTAATATTGTTCTTGGATATGATGTTGTTGTTTCCTCCCTACCTACACCCGGCCTTGCTACAACCAGGGAAGATTTATTTCTTGCAAGTGGAGTTCAGGCTAGTTTGCGAGAAGAGCAACCTACTATTGATTGTGTTGAATAGATCGATGAGTTTCATGTTCCTCACATGGCATAATTTGAGCATATAGATGACATTTTTACCGATATGTCGGGTTTTTCTACTCATATAAATGAACTTGACCCTAAGCCTACTTCCTCTGATCAATCGGTGAAAAACTATATTCCCTATCATCATCCTCACCATGAAAATTGAAGGAATGGAAATCATGCTTTTAGATCTTTGCAGAGGATATGTGAAAGATAGAGATGTGGACTAGTTCTGACTACCAAAATAAATTATGGTTGCATTGATGGATGGTCATGGAATCATTTGACTAGATGTTTGAGGAATTCATATTGTTTTGTATCATTGAATGTACAGTTGTGCAACATTCCTCTTACTTATTGATGATTTTCTTGGAAGTGGTTGATTGAGGATCAACTAGACATGACAATGGACTAGAGTTTCAACTGAGTGCTTAAGGAGAAGCACAATTTCATGTGGGAGCATCCCTTTTCCATTGATGTCAAAGGGGGAGAGTTGCATACATGGAGATAAATCTCTCTATTCCTGGGAGAGTTGCAAACATAGGGGTAATTCTTTCTATGCATGATGGACTATGTGTTTCATTGCAAGATTTTCATCAATGACAAAGGGGGAGATTGTTAGAATTATTTTCATTGATGTCAAATGATGTGATATTACGGCATTACAATACACACAACATTTCCAAGATTGATTTATATATACAAGTTTACAAGTATATTAAAAAAAGGGGTTCCTATGAAAAAGTAAAAAGTGAAATGGTGGTTTCAAACCCATTGGTTTGGGGTATTTTCCCATTGTATTTAGGGTATTTTCCCATGGTATTGGGAATTACTTATTTAATTAATGGACATGTCCCTTAATTAAGGGTTATGAAAAAAGTATAAAAAGAGAAAGAAATGAGAGAAATTGTGTGGGTGTGTGTGTGTGTGTGTAAAAAATGGATTAGCAAATATTGAATTGCGTAATCAATTTCAGGTCATCTTGGAATTTTCGCGGTAAATGTTTTTCTAGGATGTTTAAGACCCTGAAATTTGAAAGAGATGGAGGAGATATCTTGGTGTACCTATGATAAAAAATTTAGATGATGGTTCGCCACACTTATGGAAGTTAGGGTTCTTGAATGCTCTTGAAATCAGTTTCAAACAAGTCGGCTTGGTACTTTCGCTATAACTTATTGTCTAGCATGTTTCACACCCTAATATTTTGTAGAGTTATAGGATATCTTGGTCTACATGTGGTAAAAGTGTCATATGTCTTTTTTTTCTACACTTTCAGAGATATGCCCTGTGGAAGTTAGGGTTACTCAATGCTCTTGAAATCAGTTTCAAACAAGTCGGCTTGGTACTTTCGCTATAACTTATTGTCTAGCATGTTTCACACCCTAATATTTTGTAGAGTTATAGGATATCTTGGTGTACATGTGGTAAAAGTTTCATATGTCTTTTTTTTCTACACTTTCAGAGATATGCCCTGTGGAAGTTAGGGTTACTGAATGCTCTTGAAATCAGTTTCAAACAAGTCATCTTGGCACTTTCGCTATAACTTATTTTTGGGGATGTTTCAAACCTTGATATTTTTCAAAGATAGAGTAGAGTTATTTTTGTACATGTGGTAAAAAATTTAGATGTTGGTTCGCTATACTTTCAGATATATGCCTTGTGGAAGTTTGGGTTCCTGAACACTCCTGAAATCAGCTTCAAACAGGTCAGCTTGACACTTTTTCTATAACATATTTTCTGAGATGCTTCAGACCTTGAGATTTTTCAGAGACATGGGAGAGATATTTATGTACATGTGGTTAAAATTTCAGATGTTTTTTCATTGTACTTTCTGAGATATGCTACGTGGAAGATAGGTTTTCTAAATGGTCTTGAGATCAGTTTCAAACATGTTAGTTTGACATTTTCACTATAACTTCTTTTTCAAGACTCTTCAAACTGTGAAAATTTCAGAGAACAGAGAATACATAGAGAATTACCTCAGGTAAAAATTTCAGAATATATTTGAAAAATTGGATATGTGGCATGTTGTACAAGTTCATGCTTGGGAAGAGACCCAAAACAACAAGCTTTGGGAAAGTTGTCATTTGGAAATCTAAATTTTGGTCAGACCTAGTAAAGGTAGAAGTATTGAGCATACCTGGTTAAGTAAGAAGCAGTTAGTAGACCCGATAAAGGCAGAAGCACCAAGCAGACCTGGTGACGGTAGAAATAACAAGCAGATTCAATGACGGTTGGTGCAACTCAGAGATTGGTGTCTCTTACTAAGTTTGTTCTTAGCAGTGGGGATCGGTGTCTCCAATATATTGGTGTCTACAAATATCTGTAAGAGATTGGTTTCTCTTGCTAAGTTGGTGCTTAGTGGTGGGGATTGGTGTCTCCAGTAGATTGATGTCTATGAAGATGTGAAAGAGATTGTTGTCTCTTGCTTAGTTGGTGCTTAGCGGTGGGGATTGGTGTCTACGAATATTTGTAAGAGTAGGTTGGCGCCTACCACGAGTTTTGTTAGGATATTTAGACACTTAGGAGTTAGTTAAGATATACTTGGTCTAATGTGTCGTTAGGTAAAAGTGTTTTTCTTAGTGTGTTTCTTTAATATGTATTAGTATGCATTTGTAGTTAGGAAATCCGACGGCCACGATATGTTCCCGACATAGACCAATATGACATTTCATACTCTCCTCGATCTTAACGACCATTGATCTGTGGCTTAACACCCAATTGGTCCATGATCTCTATTTAAATAGCATGGAGGTTCATTTTCCGATGATCGATTGTGAGAAAATCTCTTGTAAAATCTCTCTATAATCTTTTTCTTTTGCATTAATAAACTGCTCCAAGTGGTCGCGTTGGTTGGGGTCGTGGATGTTTCCCCATAGGGGTTTTACCACGTCAAAGCATTGGTGTGTCGATATTTGATCTAGTTATGTGAGTGGTTACTAAAGGTGTTCTTCCTCAATTGGAATACCTGTGTTGTCAAACATGGTATCAGAGCTTGTTTGAAAACCCACTCCTGTTGTAGATCGAGATCGTGAAGTCGAGTTGCCTCATCTCCATTTTCTGTCATTTCCGTATAGTTTTGGGCCAAGAGGACTGTTCCATTGTGTCCGGAGGAGTCACTTTAGTCTGGAACACTTTTCGTTTCACTCAAAAAGGTTTATGTTTTCCCAAGATACGGCCATTACAGTCAAATCCGGAGGTATAAAGCTTGAATACGCATTTTTTAAATTTTTGCAAAGTATTATTTTAGTTTTATTTCGGTTTTATATTATTTGTTTTCGGGTTGCTTATCTTTTAAATCTGTGTATGCTCTTTGCCTCGTGCCCTATTTGATCTCAAAAAATAAGAAACAGATAGGAAATGTGCATCTTTCGGGTAAGCTAACCGAGATCTAACCCTTGTTGTCATCAAGAAGTGAAATTTTTTTCTTGTGTGAAAAGAGATATTTTTTAGCAATCTTTCCAAGGCCGTCTTCAACAACAACAACAACAACAATCCTATAGCGAAACAATACAATATGTTTTGCTAGACCATTTGGTTAAAATTTGTCTTATTAAGTAAGAGGTATTGAGTTCAAGTCTCTCTTTTGTTACTTTTTTTTGAAAAAGTTCATGCTAAAATTGTAAAGTGTATTTCACTTCAAATATAAAAGTGAATCACTATAAGTAGCTTTAATATTTTATTTTAGAGTTATTTATTTTGCATGAAGTAACTTTATTTTAAAAGTGATCCCCAATTCTCTTTATAAAAGTGGGTCACTTCATAAAGCAACTTACACCACCACATGGTCCTTTGGTTATCGTTTATGTTTTTTTTTTAAAGGGCATAACTCTCACATCCGAAGTTCGTTTTTAGTGTCATTTTATTTTTAAAACCGCATAACTTTTCGAGATATTTCCATTCAAATCATCAATTTCAGTTTTTAAATCCATATTATCTACATATTTAATATGGCTTCTACAAGTAATCTCTTACTTACCAGTACCAACTACTTCCAATGGAAATACCATATGGAGGATTTATTAAGAAGTAAAGGTTTGTACCGGATTACCTTGGGAAAGGAAACAACACCAACAAATGTTGATCAGAAAGAAAAATGGGATAATAGGAATGACGAAGCACGTGGATTAATCGGAATGTCCATCTCTCCTGATTTAAGGTTCCACCTTCAATCAATTGATAAACCCAAAGAAGCTTGGGAAAAGATTGAATCTCTGTTTGGTAAACACAATATTATCCGAGTACAATAGTTATAAAATCAAGTACTAACTTTAAGTCCAAGTGATTTTTCTTCCATTGAAGACTATCTATCTAAGTTTAAAACACTCAGAACTCTATGTGAAGACTGTAAGATAAAGATAGAAGAAGATCGTTGCATATATCTTATTCTTTCTAAGCTAGGTAGTGCATATTTTGTGTTTGTATCTACCTTTTATGCCATGCAAGAGGCTCTAGGGATAGCTTATCAAAAACCCAGTCTTGAGAACTTTTGTGATGCTTTGATTAGAGAGAAAGATAAGCTAGTACAACTTGAAGTCATCAGCACTGCAAGTACCTCCAACAAAGCCTTAGTTGTCCATCAGAAATATAAACCAAAGAATCCCAAGAAGCAACATCCTCGCCACAACACAAGAAATATAAGGGTCCCAAACCCACTCAAATATCTTCCACTCCTAATGGAGACAAAGGAGCAAAATATAAAAATAAGAAGACTGACAGACATTGCAACTTTTGTGATAAAGATGGTCATGATGAGTCCAAATGTTTCAAGAAGATGGCAGCTTTAGAAGCAGCGATGAAGAAGTACAACATCGGTATTGATTCTACTTCTTCTTCTTCTCATGGACATGCACTTTTAGCTTCTGGTTTCTCCTTCAATACAACTTCTACTTCTACTTCTGATGAGTGGATTATTGATTCTGGAGCATCTTATCATATGGCTAAGGATAGAGACATATTTTCTACTCTAAATGAATGTAACACTAAGAAAATATTTGTTGGTGATGATAGATCTCTTAGTGTTGAAGGATCTGGAATAGTTCAAGTAGAAAATGGTCATTTCAATGATGTAATATGTGTTCCAAGTCTTTCTTGTAACCTTCTATCAGTATATCAAATCACTCATTCAGGTGAAGGTAAAACTGTAGAGTTTTCACCTCACCGAGTTGTAATCAAGGATCTAAAAGATCATAAGCATGTTCTTGCAACTGGAATTGATAATGATATTACCAGGTTGTACAAGTTTGACAACTTTGGGTCATCATCTTTTTCATCATTTTTTGTTTCTCATAGTGATGACTTGAGAAAATTTTGGCATGAGCGGTTTGGTCATCTAAAATATCGCTCGTTGCAGAAACTATGTACTCAACAGATGGTGATTGGTCTTCCTCTTGTTTCATGAAGAGATGGTGTTTGTGTCGGTTGTGTTCTCGGCAAACATCATCGGGACAATTTTGACAAACATGTTTGTTGGCACACCTCGGGTCCTTTGCAACTTTTTCACAGTGATTTGTGTGGTCCACTTTCTTCTCCTTATTTTTCTGGGTGCAAGTATTTCTTAAATTTCAGTGATGACTTTTCCAGACGTACTTGGGTTTACTTCTTAAAACTTAAGAGTGAAGTTTTTGACAAGTTTTTGGCCTACAAGGCCCTTGTAGAAAAGCAATCTGGACATCAAATTCAAAGGTTAAGAACAGATAATGGAGGCGAATATGTGAACAATAATTTTACAAGTTACTGAACTACACAGGGAGTCCAAATGCAACACATTGTTCCATATACACCACAACAAAATGGTGTTGCTGAGAGAAATAACTGCACATTAAAAGAAATGGCTAATTCTATGATCCAATCTAAGGGATTGAGTCTAAAGTATTGGGCGGAAGCCATCAACTGTGAAAATTACATAGTAAATCATACTCCCACAAAAGCTCTTAAAAATATAACACCGAAAGAAGCTTGGACTAAAATTAAACTAGTTGTAAGTCACTTCTGTGTATTTGGCAGTATAGCGTGGGCTCACATTCCTGATGAGAAAAGGAAAGAATTACAGCCTAAAAGTGAGAAGTGTATATTTGTTGGTGATTCTGAAGATGTCAAAGGTTATATACTTCTTCAAACACATTGTAATGAAATTATTATTAGAAGAGATGTTAAATTTGATGAAAATATCTTGGCCTGCGAGCTTAATTCGGCGTTTGTTCCTTCTTTGGCCTGCGAGCCTAATTCGATGGTTGTGCCTTCTTCGACCTGCGAGTCATCTTCGAATTTTGTGCCTTATTATATTCTAGTTTCTTCTTCAAATGATGAAAGTGAGGATGAAAATCCACCTCCGCCTACTCACCTTCCTCTAGATGAGTCCTTTGAACCTGAACCAGCACCAGCTCCACCGCTTCCTAGATGGGTGCGTTCAACATGAGAAGAAGTTGGTGATCTTGTCGGTGATCCTTCAGACCAACGTCGGATACTTTCACAATTCCAACGAGCCTCTTCTCTTTTGGCTCAGGTTTCAGAAACTCATGATCCAGAGACATTTGCAAAAGCTTCAGGTCATCCGGATTGGGATACAACAATGAATGAAGAGTATCGTTCTTTAATGGAAAATGATACTTGGGATCTTGTACCTCTTTCAAAAGGAAGAAAACTTGTCATATGTAAATGGGTCTATAGAAATAAGTATGCATTAGATGGAAGTGTTGAAAGACACAAGGCTCGAATAGTTGCCAAAGGATTTTCCCAAGTTGAAGGAATTGACTATAATGAAACCTTTGTCGTTGTAGCCAAAATGAATTCCATCCGACCTGTTCTTTCCCTTGATGCCTCACACAAATGGGAGGTCCATCAGATGGATGTTAAATCTGCCTTATTGCACGAAGATTTTCAAGAATAAATCTACATGGAACAACCTCCTAGCTATGTCCAGAATGACTCTAGCCTTGTTTGTTGCCTTAAGAAATCGCTTTATGGTCTCAAGCAAGCTCCCCGAGCTTGGTATGTCAAAATGGACAACTTTCTTATTTCCACTAGATTCTATAGATGCCATTCTAATCCTAATGTCTATACCAGGAAAGTACAAAGCCATCTCATAATCCTTGTCATTTATGTTGATGACCTTATCCTTACTAGTAGTGACTCAAAAATTTTAAACCATGTGAAAACTAGCCTTAAGAAGAAATTTGAACGGACAGACTTAGGTTTTTTGTACTATTTCCTTGGCCTCCAAGTTTTGCAAACCAATGAAGGAATTTTTCTTTCCCAGTCTAAGTATGCTTGTGATCTTCTTCGTCGCTTTCACATGGACGATTGTAAACCATCCCCTTCTCCCTTCTAGTTTGGAGTCAATCTTACTACCACTTGTACTTCTCCCAAAGTTGATGCCACCATGTACCGTCAGTTAGTTGGTAGCCTCTTATACTTGACTCATACCCATCCTGATATTTCCTTTCTTGTTGGTCTTGTTGCCCGATATATGCAAACACCCCATGAAATCCATTGGAAAGCAGCTAAACGGATATTTCTCTATGTCTTTGGTACAGTTCAATTCGGGATACATTACAATTCAGGGGGGGCTCCTTTATTGGCTAGTTCCATTGATTCAGATTGGGTCGGTGACCCTAATGATTGGAATTCTACTACAGGTTATGTTTTCAACCTTGGTTCAGGACTTGTCACTTGGGATTGTAAGAAACAACAAGCTATTGCACTTTCTTCAGTAGAAGTAGAGTACCGAGTGGCGGTAAATGCAAGTCAGGAAGCCTTGTGCCTTCGACAGATCCTTTCAGAGTTTGGATTCCAGCAGCAACATCCGGCCAGCCTTTGGTGCAACAATCAGTGTGCCATCAAACTCGCCAAAGACCCAGTTCAACATCAGCATAGAAAACACATCGAGCTACACATGAAATTCATCAGAAAGCTCATTCATGATCAAGTTATTGAAGTGCTCTTTTTCCCTATAGAAGATCAAGTTGCAGACATTTTCACAAATTCTCTTACAGAAGCGAAGTTTTCCAATATTCGATCTATGTTAGGAGTTCAGGAAGTTGTCATTAAGGGGGGACAGGCTCTAATGCCTCCTTCCTTCTCCTATTGTGTCACCATTGTAAATCCTTCAATCCTATCCCAAGTTGTTCTTAAGGGGGGATGTTAGGATATTTAGACACTTAGGAGTTAGTTAAGATCTACTTGGTCTAATGTGTCGTTAGGTAAAAGTGTGTTTCTTTAGTATGCATTTGTAGTTAGGAAATCTGACGGTCACGATATGTTCCTGACATAGAGTGATCTGACGGATCATACTCTCCTCGATCTTAATGTCCATTGATCTGTGGCTTAGCACCTGATTGGTCCATGATCTCTATTTAAAGAGCATGGAGGGTCATTTTCCGATGATCGATTGTGAGAAACTCTCTTGTAAAATATCTTTGTAGTCTTTTTCTTTTGCATTAATAAACTGCTCCAAGTGGCCGCGTTGGTTGGGGTCGTGGATGTTTCCCCGTAGGGGCTTTACCATGTCAAAACATCGGTGTGTTGATTTTTTATTTGGTTATGTGAGTGGTTACTGAAGGTGTTCGTCCTCTGTTGGAATACTCGTGTTGTCAATTAAGTTTAACCAGTGGGGATTGGTGTCTCCAGTAGGTTTGTGCCTACAAATATTTGTAACAGTAGGTTGGTGCCTACAACAAATTATAAAAGAAGTTTTATGGATTTCTCTCAAAAGGGTTTCCACGTTAATCTTGTGTTCCATGTTTTGTAGTTAATAGATAGATCATATGTGATTTTTTCCTTATGGTT
>ML803871.1:58228-69192 GCA_009831015.1 Picea engelmannii | reverse complement strand
TGATCATATACAGTCTTTCTGAGTTTTTTTTTTTCTTGAAATGTTTGGATATCCAAAGTTTTGAAGATGGAGAGTCAGTTTTTTATTAGTTGACTTCATATTAGTTTGTCCTTTGAATACATTTTTTTTTTACATAGACTCTATTGTTCGAACTATTGTTACTAAAAAAAAATTATTGTTATAAAATAATATAATAAATGTTTTTTCGTACATAACAAACCTGTCACACTGCATTCTTTCTTGAATGTTTACAGAGCAGTCCTGGCAGACTTAAATGTTTACCTAACAGGCCTCACAGCCTTAAATGTTTACCTAATAGGCCTCACATCCTTAAATGTTTACTTAACAGGCCTGTTACAATACATTTTCTTCCATTTATTTTTTATATGTAATGTTCTCTGCAGTGAATATGGGCAATATTGTTCTTCGACGGCATTGTTGGTTCACTAGTTCATGCTTGCTTCTTGCTTGTTCACGGATTTCTTATTTGTCTGTTGTTGTTGTTGTTTTTGTTGTTGTTCTTGTTTTCTTGTTGGTCTTGTTGCAGTTTGCATGCTTGGGATTCTGCAACCGCAATTGGAACTGGCCTTCTGTCGTTCCCCATTGACGGGTGGGTTTGGGTGTCATGTTTAGCTTCGCTTGCTATTTGCAGTTTGCAGGTGGGAAATTTGACTACTATGAATATCTAAGTCAAAATCCTCTTGCAGAACATCTTTGTATGTGAGGAGAAAATACGATTTCCTTTTCCTATATGTCACTTTGGTTGTGATGGAGGTAGGTTATGTGTCCAACATTGGTGATTGGGAACGAGACAAAGAGAGCATTACAGTCCTAGTTCTCTGGTCGTAGTAATCACATACAAAGATGGACTGCAAGAGGATTTTGATCACTCCCAATATTGAAAAATACCAACCGTGAAAACTGCACCTTTCTTAATTTCTTGCATAGTGGCAGGCCTTTGGACGGTCCTAGCAGCTTTGAATGTTTACCTGACAGGTCTCACAGCCTAAATTTTTTGGTTAACAGATGTGTTACAATACATTTTCCTCTGATTTTTTTGATACAATCTTGTGTGCAATGAATTTGGCCAATATTGTTCTTCACCGGAATTATTGGTCGACTGGTTGGTGCTTGATTCTTGGTTCACTGGATGCTTCTTATTGTTGTTTGATTCAACTTTGCAGGGTTGAGAACCTGCAGCTACAGTTGGGCCTTTTAGTGCTTCTTCACTGGGTTGTTATTTGCTTCTTGCTCTTGTTTGCTTCAACTTTGCAAGGTTGTGGTCCTGCATCTGCATTTGGATCTGTTGTTACAGCTTATGGGCCAGGTGTTGTGCTTTTGTCCTTCTCCATTCACCGATGGGTCTCGGTTTTTGCGGTTGCATTCTTGCATTGCTTAACAGGCATGTTGCAATACATTTTCGTGCTTTATTTTTTCTTCTGCAATGAATATGGGTGATATTGTTCTTTGTTAGCATTCTTGGTTCACTAGTTTCTGCTTGCTCATTGCTTGTTGATTGGTTTCTTGTTTGCCTATTATTGTTGTTGTTGTTGTCGTTCCCCATTGACGGGTGGGTTTCGTTGCTAGATTTGCATTCGTGTTCGTTCTTTTCTTTTTTCTATTTTCAGTTTGTAAGTGAAAATTTTAAATGTTGGAGATGCCTACGTCAAAATCCTCTTCCAGAACATGTTCGTATGCGAAGAGAAAATTTGATTTCCTTTTTTTTATGTCAGTGGGTGTTATGGAGGTGTTCCAATTGCGGATGCAGAATTCCAATTGTGCAAAATTGTAGCTTCCTTAAATGTTTTCATAGTGGGAGGCCTTTGCACAGTCTTTACAGTCTTTCATGTTTACCTGCCAGACTGTGTTACAATATATTCCTCCGATTTTTTTATACAATCTTGTCTGCAGTAAATTTGGACAATATTGTTCTTCACCGACATTCCTGGTTGACTAGTTTATGATTTCTCATTGGTTCACTGGATGATGCTTATTGTTGTTTGATTCAACTTTGCAGAGTTGTGGCCCTGCAGCTACAATTAAGCCTCTTCGTACTTGTTTCTTCACAAACACATCTCCACTTGGAAAACGCAAATTGGAACATGATTTTACATTTGGCTCCCCAAAAAATACTATTAAGATAAAATAATATGCAAAATTTTGCACTGGATATAAACAACATCTCTTTTGACTTGAACCAGAGTTTGTCGAGCTCCAACTATATTTCATAGATGACAATGTTTTTTCCATAGTTAATGTCTTTCTATGGCTTCATAGTTATGAGACTAAGTGTTGTTGTGTGAGTGATAAAATTTCTTCTCTACCTTTATTTTTCCTCTTCTAAACTTGCATGTTTTTCTCTTTTGTTCTTCCCCTCTATTATTTGTTTCTGGTTCTATACGTTGTCACATTTATGTGGTTGCGGGTTCCTGGGATGGCGAATTGACAAATCGTCACATCCATCTATATCTTCACATGAGGATTCTGACCGACCATCGTTTGTTTGCATACTTAGCCAATTTCTTGTAAACTTGCTCGTTTTTCCCTTTTGCTCTTACCCTCTATTATGCATTTCTGGTTCTATACTTTGTCATGTTTCCATGCTCGCAGGTTCCCGGTTGACTATTAAGATAAAATAATATGCAAAATTGGAACATGGTTTTACATTTGGCTCCGCAAAAAATACTCTTAAGATAAAATAATATGCAAAAAATTTCACTGGATATAAACAACATCTCTTTTGACCTGAACCAAAGTTTGTCGAGCTCCAATTATATTTCATAGCTGAAAATGTTTTTTCCATATTTAATGTCTTTCTATGGATTCATAGTTATGAGACTAAGTGTTGTTGTGTGAGCGATAAAGTTCTTCTCTACCTTTATTTTTCCTCTTCTAAACTTGCCTGTTTTTCTCTTTTGCTCTTCCCCTCTATTATTTGTTTATGGTTCTATACTTTGTCATGTTTATGTGGTTGCGGGTTCCTAGGATGGAGAATTGACAAATCGTCATCTCCATCTATATCTTCACATCACAAGTCCGACCGACCATTGTTTGTTTGCATACTTAGTCAATTTTATGAATGCGAGTTTGAGGATAGGTGTTATCAAACTCTGGTAACCCGTGTTCGGGGTATACATCTTGCACCCCAAAAATTTTGTGCTCTACAATTTGACCCCAGACTCCTTGAACTCGTAAGCCTGACTCTACCTACGATGACTATGTCTGTCTGACCTTCCTTTCCATACTTAGTCGAGTCCTCAAAGTTTCGCAGGCTCACGCACTCCCAGGTTCAAAAAATCTTAAAAGCAGTTTTCGCTCCCCTCCATCCCCGCCACCTTCCACCCTTCCCAATGCACATTAATTATGCTTTTACTATTGAAAACCCACCAGATAGGTTCGAAAATATTAGCTTTAATAAGTGGAAATCTCGAGGATATCTCCCATTAAAACGCATTAACAAGCGAATATTATGGGATCTGATAATTTGTTTTGCATCCATTTTGAATGTGCAAAAAGTGTTGGTTATTTTAGTTTTTTAAAGGCATCATCATAGTAACAGTGCAATATTGTACTACCACGCTACCATCCAAAAATGTGTCATCCACAGAGGTATTGACGTCATGTACCTCTTTAATACTGTGCATATATTACAAGTTGTCATATTTGAGAATCTACTTGCATGTGGGAATGTTAACTCATGTTATTAGTGATTATTCAACATACATATTCGAAAATATTGGCATTCATAAGCGAAAAGATCGAAGGAATCTGCCATTAAAATGAATTAAACCAAAATCTACGAAAGATTATACTATCATCCTCGAGCGTTCATTTTAAATACTTATTCCCATTTCTCTCTATCATCGAATAGTTGGGCTTTAAGGTGCCTTCATTGTATTGTTCCTGTTCATGGACATGTGAGACAACTTAGAGATGCCATTCGGCCCCAATTGAAAGATGAGGGAATGGTTGTATGTGACGTCAACTTTGAGCGAAAAAAAACTCGGTTATCCAACAGAAACTCAAACACAAAAAAAAAAATCAAATATCTTGTGATTGGTGTTCTCCTTGTATTCGATGTTTTCATTGGTTGAAAGGCCTGCCTGAAGATTTGTGTGTTGAACTTCTTGTTTTCTTACTTGGACTTGGAAGGGAATTTCAGGTCACCTGCAAAACGCTCCTTCGTTGAAGTATATAATTTCTTCCAACAACACAGATTTGGCAAGTGTATCAAATTTTGCAGACCACACAAGAATTTATCTATCGTCAGAGGAGTCGCACATACCGTGGCTTGCAAAATGGTCTCGAATATTTGGAAATGACAAGAAATATTACTCCATTCGCGAATATACTCAAAAGGAAATTATAAATTTGGTTCGTCGCGAGTATGAGAAACTGTATGGCTGGTTGAATCAACATCCTAAAATTACAAAAGTTTCTATTTCAAATTTTGTTGAGCTACTTCTGGGTGTGGTAACGGACTTGATAGAAAGCCATATTCTTTGTCCAAGTTTGTTCACCATCCTCTGGATGTAGTAATAGACTCCACATATAATCAACTTTCTATCGCTACTGCACATTTGTTTTCATTATTCATATGCATATGATTGCATCTGGGTCGATGAGATTGCCCCTCTTTGCACAAAAATTATCCTCCCACTTGAAGGTGGGTATACAACTAGGGAACGACGCTCTCAAAATTTTTTAATGCCTGCATCAAAATGTAACTGGGAAAATTTAATGGGGAGGAATTATGGATTATGGAATTTGTGACACTTTATGAAGATTACTTTGTACTACCACCTTCTGCAAGAAGTTTGGCGTGTTCAGGTAATGATTTGGTTTCTGAAAATAACCTTTTACTACCACCTTCATGTAATCATTTTATTTCATTCTTTAGAAGAGACCTTAATGTAGTGGTGTATTCCATAGATGTTTCCACCTAATATCAATCTTCTTGTTGTTTCCCTTGCTTTGAATAAGGAAAATGCATTTCTTATGTTCCAGTGGATCTGATAATTGAAAAAAAAAAAAATTGCTCAAACAATACAATTTCTTATTTTTTTAAATATAGAACAATGTAATTTTTGAATACATGACTGTTCAAAAAGTTTTAGGAATTGTTTTGGATTCACGTCCTTCAAGGATGTTAATTAATCACACAATTAATATTGTGTGTGCCAATGCAATCAAATCGTTGTCCACTATGGAAATTGCATTAACACTACAATTTCAGATAATAGATGTCTAACATGTACCTAATGTCAAGGTCATTATTGCACAGGACACCCAACGTCCAAAGATTTTTGGACTCAAAGAAACATTGTAGTTGTCGTGACAAAGCAACACTAAAGTTGATGTTCTTTGCAGGTCTTATAATCCTGCAATCTAAGTGCTTTGACAATGACAACCCTGCTTGTTCACCGCATTTCCACACTGTAGTCAATAGCATTGTTCCCATTGCCACCACCAGTGTCAATGTCCGAAGTCGAAGCTATCTGGAGCCTGGGGTCACCGCCAGTGTGGATTCTTGAAGGTGAAAGTACCTAGAGCATGGGATCATGACTTCTTACACTTGACATTAGTATCAATAGTGATCGAAAGTTGATTGTATGTCGAGTCTGTTACTACATGTAGAGGTCGCTCAACACTCTTTGACATAGAAACTGGTTGTCTGTCAAGTCTGTTACAACTTTGGCATAAAACATTCTGTAATTTTAGAATCTTGATTCAAACGTGCATACAGTTTCTCACGTTCGTGAGTATCCAATTTTATAATTTCCTTCTGAGTGTATTTGAGCATGGAGTAATATTTGGCATCACTTCTGAATATTCCAAACCATTTTGTGGGTCGCGATGTCTGCCACCCCTACGACGAAAGATACATTATGATGTGATCTGTAGCATTTGATACACTTACCAGATCTGTTATATTGGAAGAAGTTATGTACTTCAACAGAGGAACATTTTGCAGTTGACTTGGACATCCCTTCCAATTTACAACAATAAAACAAAGAAGTTCAACATACAAATCTTCAGGCAAGCTTTTCAACCAAACAGATGATCGATTACAAGGAGAATAGCAGTCACAACATACTTGATTTATTTTTTTGTCTCAGCTTTTGTTGGCTAACAGGATTTGTTTCCCCCAAAGCTAACGTCACATAAAACCACTCCCTCATCTCTGAATTGGGCTTGATCGCATCTCTAAGTTGTCTCAGATGTCAATGACCAAGAACATTACAAGGAAGGCACCTTAAACCCCAAGTTTTCGACGATAGAGGGAAATTAACACTCAACAAAGTATGGAATGTTGAATAACCAGCCAATGCAGGCAGGCCATATCTAGAAGAGACAATATATTCAAAAAGATAGGATAGATCTAGTTGGAAGCACCAATGAAGTCCAAGAACTGAAATTGATATTCAACTCATTATTTTTTACGAATCAAGCATTTGATGATCAAGTTGAAATCTATAAAAAAATGTCCATAGGCTTCATTATTGTACATATTTTATTTTTTTTGTCGACGGCAGGCCCAATCGCAATCATTATGGAAAATAATCTTAGCTTTATTTTGTAACCCAGTTTTTTTGAATATAGAATATTTGAGGTTTTTGTATGGTGTTTTCCAATCTCTAGTATTATTTTTTATTTTATTTTGTATTTTTTTCTGTGTCGTTAAACATGGACAACAAGCTTTTATTTTTGATGCCCAACACTTTGATTTAAATAAAGGCTACTATGTTCACTCCTTACATTTTACATGGAATAATAGTTTGTCACAGGCCATACTTATGTGGCGCTTGTCCTATACTTAAAGAAAGAAATGGGAGGACCCGTCCTGCTTTCATTCTTTGGGGTCCCGTAAATAGAATGAATTAATGAATCTATTTCAACAAGGTAACTCAAGTGTTGACGTCATGTTCATGTTCAATGTTTTGCATATATTGCGGCTTATTCTATTTGATAATATATGTGCATATAAAAAATGTTGCGTCATATATATATATATATATATATATATATATATATATATATATATATATATATATATATATATATATATATATATATAGATATAGATATAGATATAGATATAGATATAGATATAGATATAGATATAGATATAGATATAGATATAGATATAGATATAGATATAGATATAGATATATGGGTTTCAACGAAATTTGCGAACCGAACAACATCCCGCAAATTGGAAGATGCTTTACATTTGGACCAGAAATAATCTATTAATATATATTAATATGAATACAATTGAAATAAGTATAAACACCTTCTCTTTAAATTTTCCCTGTTTTCTCCTCCTCTATTATCCATATGTGGTTCTATATTTAGTCGGGTCTCTATGATCACGACCTCCTGGATTCGCGGATTGGTAGATGCTCATATTTATCTATATATTCACACCATGAGCCCGACCAACCACGATTCCTTTCAATACTTAGCCAATTAGCTGACCACCGGGTCTCGGGTTTGCGGTATCCAACACTTATGTCTCATGTTCCGTCATATACTTCTTGCACCTAAAAACTTGTGTGTTCTGTAATTTATGATTTTACTAGTGGGTAGTCACCAGGGGTTCAAAAATATTGGCATTAATAAACGAATAGTAGATGTTGTTATGTGAGATACTTAGCCCTTTTTCCCTTTTGTTCTTCCCGTCTATTATCGTTTTTTGGTTATATACTTAGTCGCCTTTCTATGATCGCGGGTTCCAGGGTTGGCAGGCTGACATATTTTCATCTCCATCTATATCCTCACATGACGAATCCAACCGATTGTTGTTCCTTTCCATACTTATCCAATTTTATGGACACGGTTGTCGGGTTGGCGCTTTCAAACTCTGTTGATTCTTGTTCTGTGATATACATCTTCCACTCAAAACATCTCTGATCTACAATTCCACTGTGGACTCCTCAAAATCGCAAGCTTCACTCTACCAAGGTTCACAAATGTTTCAAAGCATCTATAGCTACGACCGTCGTTCCTTTCTATATTTATCCAAATTTTTCCACCTATTCCACGATATACACCTTGCACCCAAAAAATTCCTTGATCTACAATTCCACCCCGAGCTCCTCCAACTCGCAAGCTTCACTTTACCCAAATTCATAAAATGTTTCAAACCATTTATGGCTCTCTTCCATCCCCGCCACAATCGTGCCCTTCCCAATGAACATTAATTATTGCGGCCTCTAAATTAACTTCCATTGTTCCATGACCTACAAATAGTAGTTGGACCTCTGCCATATACAAATTGACTACCAGAATCTGACATCGTCCCCTCTTTCGTGTTACACATTATGCATTCAAATGTTCTAAGCGATATAATTTGACCATCGGGGCCTCACGTCTTCTGGGGAGACCTTGTCACCCTCTTTTGGATCCTCAGGTTGGCAGGTTCACGAAATCTCTAGTTCCTAGTCATTGTTTCCTGTGTCAGCCATCTTCCTACTTCTTTCCAAATATGCAACAACAAAGTTTTAATGCCAAGACGCCATCATGCAACAACCGTAAACATCATCATTAATAAGCAAAAGCCTTGAGGACTAACCATCCCTATAGAACTTGTCCATAAACATGCAGAGAAGATCTTGCCAGGTAATGGGAAAGTTATTACCCCGGGATGGGGTGCCACGTCAAGGAGGAGGGACACGCGGGACCGAGCTGGGTAGAGCCATAATTAATGGCCACTGGCTCCCATCTCCTCACCATTAAGATGGGAGTGAGCCCGAGCAGCCTACACCAGCGGACGAAGCCTCTCACGTGAGTGAAGAGGACGACAGATGAGCGCACTAAGAACTTAGCCTTAATGGCTAAGTTTGTCACGGTCACCTTCGCCCTTATCAGTCACCCTGAGGGATATGTGATGCATTTGGAAATTGAAAGGCCGAAGGATGAACCTTCGGAGTGTTGGAGCAAGGACACTCATCTAGTCGACATTTTGGTTATAGCTCTGCTTCTCCACATGCCAAGAGCAAGGGGTCAGCCTCGTAGAGGCGTGGCGTGGTATGTAGCTGACTCCCGAAGGAAGAAACTGAAGAAGTTCGAAAAAGCATTGGCGTTGGCATACACTCAAAGAACCAGGAAGCCTGGGAGAACCAAAACGCCTCCCATGGCGTATGTGGAGGAGATTGTTCCAGACAAACCCATCAAGGTGCCTCCAGAACATCTCCTCTTCACTGTCCCAGATAATTGGGATGTCCACACCTATTTTGTGAATGATGCCACGCCTCAGGCTCCAGGAATGACACACAATCACCAGAAAGATGACCCAATAGAGGTGTACACAACCTGCTATGTTGAGGAAGAATTACCGGGCAACACCGGCGAAAAGGAAAATTCAAGAAGCAAGGAACTTCCAGGGGAAGCGGCACAGTAGGACAAGCTGCAAGTACATCAAGGTGGCAGCGCAAATGAAGACAAGGAGAAGGTTGATGCACAGGACCAGCCTCCATTCCTCCACCCGGAGCATCTGAAATTGATTTTTGAAACACACAGCATGGTGGAAGACCAAATCCACAGGTCCATCCGAATCAGTCAATGCCTGGACATGATGTACGCAGCTTACTCCAGCATGTCTCCAAGACAACAATGCCCTACATGCGCTCAGGCCTACGCGATTCCAGTCGGAATGGGAAAGAACGACAAAGACGATGAGTACATCAGGTAAAAGGATTTGTCAATGTTCATAGTTAGAAATTCTATTTTGTTTCAAACCAGAGCTTTAGCTCAGTTAGACTATAGTTATGTTGCCAGTAGTAAATTAGGGAACATACTTAAACTAATGGCGACCATGCATCCTGGTTCCCTCCGGGTAGGGCGGATGGCAGCCTGGTTATTTTGGTTTGAAAACAAGTGGCATGGAACGGCCAGCTGTCTCAGTTTCCTTTTTAGGCGGGACAGTTGGCACTGCAAACGATTTTGTAAACCTGCAACTTTAATATAACAAGATCCTCCTTTTTACTTAAAAATAAATAAATGGGAAAGCTATTACAAATTTCAATATATTAGCGAAAACAAGTCTGGGCCACCATTTCCCTATTCCATACTTGGACACTTTTTCGATTGCGGGTTCCTAGATTGACGGCCTCAAAATTGTGTTTCGAATCTTTTGTGACTTGCAAACAGTGCCCGGAGTTCCACGATATACAATTTGTTTGCTCGAATGCCCTGTCACAAGCTTGACCATCCGTCGTTCCTTTCAATACTTAGCCCCAAGTTGGTTGTATCTCCATGACATGATACATTTACTGTGTATCGAGTCCGGCCTACCATTTCCCTGTTCCGTACTTAGACACTTTTTCGATTTTGGGTTCCCAAACTAGCGAGCTCAAGATTGTGTTTCCAATGTTCTGTGACTAGCAAGCAGTACCCGAAGTTCCGCGATATACAATTTGTCCGCAGGAATGCATCATCATGCCTTCTTCCGTGTTAGACATTCTGCGGTCAACACTCTCGAGAGATACAATTTAACCCTCGGACCCTCACCTCTGCTGGTTTATCTTGTAGCCCTATTTCGAAGTGTCACCAACCGCTTTCAATAATTATCCATTCCTTAATTGTTTTTCTCTGTCCCCGCCACCTTCCTACTTCTCTTTGGATATGCAATTGGCAAGCTTTAATGCTAACAGTTCATCATGCATGAACCTTAAACATGTCATTAATGAGAGAAAGGCTCAAGGAGATCTCCCACACTTCTACCATATACAAATTGACCACCGGACTCCCATATCATCCCCTCTTCTGTGGTACACATTTTGCACTCAAGTTCTGAGACATACAATTTGACCCTCGTTGTTAAGAACCAAACATCAATATAGCATATAAAAACCTCAGGAAAAGTACTCAACGCCTTGAAAAAGAGATAATATCAGATAATAAGCCTCTTCGAGGGGGCAACCTCCTTTTACCCCACTTAAATGTTCAAGTACCAGATG
>ML803871.1:22034-41349 GCA_009831015.1 Picea engelmannii | reverse complement strand
GAGCATAATAATAATGACGACACTATAACTTTGGTTAATCATTCCATACCATATTTTGAAATGATGACAAAATATTAGAATGGATCATTATAATATAATTTACTACCTAAAAAAGGATGTACAACTTTTCCTTTCATTGTCCTTTTTAAAGTAAGCCAATGACAAACATGTGTAAGTTAACTATTTTGTTCAACAATCAAATAGAATATTTGGATTTCTACTATTTGTTGTTTGATATATTTAAATAGAAGACAATATCTATTTAATTAAATTTAGAGATTCTTTTTATTTGTTTAATATATTTAAGTAGAATACAATATCTATTCAACTAAGAATTTTTTTGTGTGAAAGTTTCATGCGTCGTTCACTAAGTTTATTAATAAAGTTGTGAACACCATATTATATTAATATATTATAAATTTATTTTTTTTAATTCATTTTATAAAATTTAAATATAAAAATTTATTTATATTAAAAAGTTTAAAAATAGTTTTTTCCCAATGTGTTTGAGAATTTCTACTATAATAAACTATTTGAGAACTTTTACGATATAGATGATTTTAAGGGTTAAATTTCATTCATGGATTATTTTTTCAGGGTTTTTTCAAAAACAAGATTCGCTATTTTAAAAATGATTCGCCCAAATTCTATAAGATAAAATTATTTTACCTTAAAAATTGCCAAAATTTTATAAAAACTATATAAAATCCTTAGAAATTTAAATATTTTATAAAAATATCGCCAAACATTTATAGTTGGCATATGAAGGATTACTAAGATAAAATAAATTTTCATCCTTAAAATTATCCTTGCTCTACGATAATGAACTCTATAACATTTCAAGCATAATCATATACCATTATATTTGTATTTTGATTTATTCTAAAAATAAGTAATAATAAAAATAACATAATCACATGTATTTTTATTTTTTTTAAATGGCTAGGAAAAAAAAAAGTGATTTATTTATTTTTAATGAGATTTTGGTAATTTTTTAAATTATGAATTTTTTCATAAGTTTTCATTTCATTCATTTGTTATATGTAAATAGTTTTTTCTTAATAATAAAATTAATTTTTAGTTTTCATTTCATTCATTTGTTATATGTAAATAGTTTTTCTTAATAATAAAATTAATTTTTAATTTTCAATATTCAAGGTTTTTTATATTAATCTCTTATTGAATAATGATTTGTAAATTTTTTTCATCTCCAATAATACTTTGATTTTTAAATATCTTATTGAATAATGATTTGTAGGATTTTTTTCATCTTCAATAATATTTTGATGTCAATGTCTATGTAGGTTATATTGTTTTTAGAAAATTGTGTTATGAATAATGATTATTTTTATTAGTTATTTTCATTGTGTTATGGAATGATAATTATAAATATTTGAGTTAGGTGATCTTTATTTTCATTAAAAAAAAATCATAAAGATTGAAGGATTTTTATTCATTAAAAGGGTGTGTTTTAGATCACAAAGTACAAAATGGAAAACAAGATATCAACACAAAATTTCAGTCTATCCAAAACAACAAGCATCCATTTGCATGTCCTATCTATGTTATTTCTCCAAAATCTAATGCTACTGCAAAACTGAACTGAATAACTCCGGTAATAGATATACAAAAAAATAACACATAGCTATGTTATAAAGTTGAGATCTTTCTGAACCTCCTCTACTCTGTCTTCTTCATTGTTTAGAAGCGTCGCTGGTGCATTCAAGTTTGGGATTACAGATATCTCCCTACTAGACGAGCGACCATTAACCATAACTGAATCGGAATTCCCCTGAGCATGTATCACTTCCCTTAAATTCACTGTCCATACATGCGCCCATTAAATTGTCGTGTGAATTTGTAAGCCAGCTGACAAGATCCACAGTATCCATCACCCTGAATTATACTTTACCCTAACTTCCATTCTCAACAATAATGGAAACCTTCCAATCCATTGTCTTTTCCATCAAGCTTGAAGCGTTAGAATCCTGATACCATACCACATCCAAGTAGATCAACCAACACCCACGAGCTAGACTACAGATCCAATCCATACTAATAACAACTTGAAGCTCCATGTACATCAAGATTAGATGTATTAATAAATCCCCAAGGATCCATCCACACATATTCATGCATATAGCTGATAAAGCCACACAGACCCCACGGGCCCCACCCCAACACCAATGACTACACATTAGGGAGGAGGGGCTACACTTTCCACCCTACTGATCCACATGGAACCAGGGACTAGGCCAATGACTTTATTAGACATTTCATCAGCTACATTGTTATTTTCTCAAAGAATATGAAATAACTGAACGGAAAGAGAAGATAAATTAAGCATGATATGTTCAATAAGAATCTTCAAACCAACATCCCTTGGGACAAATCTTGTTACAAAATATCCGTTTTTTGAATCACCTACAATATTCAATTGAGAAATGTGTCTTTAATTGATAAGTGGAGTCCCTTGATAAATTGCATAAACTTCGACCTTATATTCGAGGTGACCCCAAAGTTCCAATAAAAATCTACTTCCAAATTTCCTCTAAGACCATAAAACACCCCCACACCTACCTCCCCTTTATCTTCATTATTTATTAACAACTAAAATACAATAAATTTTACCACAAAACAATTTAACATTTTATATCACCCAAATTACTAAACTAAAATTCCACTCACATCCCTTACAAATTTTTATAACATTTATTACTCTTTACTCAACCAAACTACTAAACCAAAATCCCAAGTCACATACCTTATAAATTCTTATAACATCTATTACTTTTTACTAAATTTTATATATTGTTTAGATTACTAAACTTATTTTTTTTTATTCTATTTCAATTTCTTTGTAGTAAAACATTGTTTACTACAAAGAGCTTTTTAAATTATTTTTTTTAATTTTAATTATTAATTATGTGTTTTTAGTCCTTACCCTTGGGAAAATAACCATGTGGTTGAGCAATAAAGCAACTATGTGCGAATACTTGGTAAATAAATAAATAATATTCTATTATATTCTTTATTTAAATATATTCAATTATATTCTTTATTTTATTTTATATATGTTATTGATAAAGGTACCGAATCGTGTTTATGAATAGGATAATTAAAATGCTTATAAAAATATTGTGAATACAATAAATAATTTATCAATAGTTGAGTGATGCATCGTACATAGAAGTCTGCTTACTCTAATATTTTATATTAGAAGTTAAATATATCATTCTTCTACTTTGAGAGTATTATAATGGTTATGTATTTAATTTATAATATTTTATAAAAAAAAAAATTAGTTAAAAAAATTACAATTAAATTAAATAATTTTAGTTGTTTGAAATTATTGTTTGTATAAGTAAATGTTATTAAAAAGTATATGATCTTAGTTAAGGTATACTAGAGAATGATTTTAAGGAAAACTAGCTAGCTTATATTATCTAAGTTGAAAAGGTTTTTAAGTCTTGGAGTAAGACCTAAAAGAACTTCTAATTGAGTAAGAGTTTGTCTTCTTGAGATGTAAGGAAATAGGCCCAACAACCTAAGACTCACATGCATCTAGCAAGAGTGAAAGTATAAGTCTTTATGGACCACCAACTAGTCATTTCAAGTAGCATGGCTCTCCCTAAATAACAATAATGAGTTAACCCGTATTTACAAATAAAAACTAATAATAGCTCGGTAGATTAGCTCTAGCAATTGAATGTTGTGAATTACAAACAAGAGGTCATGGAATCAAATCCTCGATTATGACTAACTATATAAATATTATGAAAACTCACTCAATATCTCCTTCAAAATACAAATTAACGATAAAAACTAATAATAATTATCCTCATCATCAATTAACAACTAAATTATATTAAATTTAAAACTTATATATATACAGCAAATCACATGTTAGTTAAAAAATAAATTGTTTCTCAACAATATGTATGAAGAGGTAGCATGTTAATACGGAATAAAGAATTTTGTTTCTCTACAATTTATTTTAGGTTATGAAGAGGTATATTATGATGTGAAGGATGGTGTTTGGCGTTTATGACGGTTAATATTCGTATTATAAGAAAAATTGATGAGTACTTTTTCTTGTCAAACATTTTCCATTTATTAAAAGATGGGACATCACATCACATTAAATAAAATAATTATTTAAATTTTTTTAATAATTATTATTAAATATATTATTTTTAAAGAAAAATAAATCATTAATGTAATAATTTTTATTTAAATAATAAATTTTTTTTTTTTTTTTATTATTATTTACATAGTAAATAGGTTGATGAGTACTTTTTCTTGTCAAACATTTTCCATTTATTAAAAGATGGGACATCACATCACATTATATAAAATATTTTTTTTTTTTTTTTTAATAATCATTATTAAATATATTATTTTTAAAGGAAAATAAATTATTAATGTAATAATTTTTATTTAAATAATAAAAAATTATATTTTATTATTATTATTTACATAATAAATAGGTTAAATTTATTAGGTCTTTATTTAGTGAATCCGTGATATAGTAGTGTATTTATGGGATATTAAGAAATATTTCTAATTTTATTAGATATTGATAAATACCTCTTAATCCAAAATTGTTTTGTTAAACTCTTCTCACAATACATATTTCCAATAAAAAAAAAACATATTTTTACTAGATATACCTATAAAACCCACATCCAACCAATACCCACAATATATTAACTATATTTTTCACATTTTTTATTACAAAATATAATTTCAAAAATATAAAAAAATAAAATAAAACGTATCTCAACTAAAACAATCAATCTAATTCATAAAAGTTTAAATTAACCCTCACAATTATAATAAATTTACTCTCATATCCAAAATACTTAACAACAATTCCAAATAATTATAATAACTTTATTTTATTTATAAAAAAAATCAACTAAAAAATGGAAATAAAAATAAAAGTAGATTGTGAGCATCTCGAATCTCTTACATCTAATAATATGATATCATGATGTCAGCAAGCATGCTAAATAAACCCAAAAAAATCATAAACTATGACATGTAAAGCCTATAATTTAATATACTACCTAAGTTGACTTAGAATGAGCGATTTGGAACAAGGTGGCATGCATAATTTAATATCAATGCATGGTGTAGGGCCCGCTAAACTAGGGTTTTTCTTGCCGGTAGTCATGCCAGAGGTCATCATCATTGTTCCTTAATAGTACAAAGTCACCTAAACAAATCTTGAAATAAAAGGCATATCATGCTCGACTCTTTCTTTATATGTCTTCCAGTTGGTTAATTTTTCAGTGCCAAGATTCCCTTTATTTCCCCTTGGAATGCAACTAGTTGCCAACTACCTTGGACCCACCATCCCCATGGGCTACCTTGGACCCACCATCCCCATGGGGGGGCCTATTTTATAGGTGCATATTCCTGAGTGCACATGAAGTCAAAGCTTGAGAAAATTAGATTCTCACCTTACTGGACAAGGATGGATGGAATCTACAATGATCACGACCTTAACAAGCCTAGAGTCTCTTTTTGGAAGTAGTTACTAGAAAGGCCAAGTACACCAACTTTCCAACAACCTCTTGGCTTCAGTGTAGCTAGTACCATTCGCTTTTCCAATGTGACACTCTTTCTAAACACTACAAGGAGGCTAGGTACGTGATCCATAGCTCCAAAGTGATTTGTAACACAATTACCCCTAGTTTTTATCCATGCCTTCAAAGTATTTTTTTTTCTTATGTAATTATAATAAAAAAAAATTCCAAAAAATTTATTATGGTCAACCGGTGGTTACAAGGTAAATCACCAACATAGATTATAATACACTTGATTTAAAGAATGCGGATTTTCATAGTTCCTCATACTGCTTATTTTGTATTTATGGAAATAAACTGTGTATGGAATTTTTGAAACGTTCAACGTTTCGAGTGGACACTCCACCCATCATCCACTCAAAACGTTGGACGTTTCAAAAACTCCATACACAGTTTATTTCCAGAATTACAAAATAAGCAATACACTTGATTTGACAAGGACATCGAGTATCGAATCACAAAGACCTATTAACATATCACAAAGATAACCAGCTTGAGGACTTGACCTCGAGGCCTCCTACTCATAAATCATGACACTAAACCACTCAAGTCAACCCACTAGGATAACAAAATTCTCCTAAAATGACCTTTACAACCTCTAATGAAATTGTCCATGGCTAGAAAGTGACCCCCTAAATGAATTGCCCTTAGGTCTAGCCCATGACCCTTTAATGACCCTTATGACAAATGCCTTTTAAGTATGATCTTTGACCCAAAGTGACCCTTACGACCACCTTTAGGTATAATCTATAGTTACCCTTAAGTTTGATCCATGGCCCCAAAGTAGCTATTGCCACAATTGCCATGATTAGGTTCAATCCATGGTTCTAGAGTGAACCTTACAATATATGCACTTGCATGTGATCTATGACCTCAAAGTGACCATTACTACCTAGAACAAAATTGCTCTCATCTATGATCTATGGCCCCATATTGACAATGAGCTTAAGTTTATAGGTGAGTCGACCAAACCACCCTCCTTTGGATGCTTTATGACTTTGGAAGGCCTCAGGTTCAAGTCCAATTGCTACCCATTCTAGATACTCACACTAACTCATGGTTTACTTCAACAAGGTGGTTGTTCCTTAATGCAACAAGAGAACCCCAAATTCATTGAAATGTACAACCTCCCAAGTTCCCATTGACAAGACAATGATAACAAAAAAAACTACAAACAAATCCAAATAGATAACAACTACAAAACCTAAAAATACAACAAAACAACACACCTAAAGAGTACATGCACTACACAAAATCCTAGTTATTACAAAATCCATTTCTTCCAATCTTGTGGGCGAATTGGATTTCATAATTTTTAGAGGATTCAAGAGACAATGGCATTAGGCAAACACATGTCATGCGCGAGGAATGTTAGTGGGACTTGGGAATTAGGAGCAAATTGGACTTTTAGGGCACTCTGTTTGGGCATAGAAACTATAAAAAATATTAGGTGTTGTGAGACATAGTAGGTGGTCATATTAGAAGAGGGCTTTCTAGGCTCCCTAAGTTGGTTAGAATTTTCTCTCATGGGCCCTTGAGGACTTGGAGTTGAGTTGAGCTAAAAGTAGGCATATGTTTGTGGTCTGATTCAATGTCCACCAATATAGATTATATACACATAAATGTGCTAATTACATTGTCATAAATGATGTTTGTTATCCTCCCCACCCATGTTCAATTCCCAAAAAGTGGACATGTTGGGCCGTTGTGATAAGGCTAAAAGGGTAGATGCCCCTTGGGATAGAGGTTCCACCCCAGTGGCTTTGGGATGTCTTGACCCTTGCTAAATCATAAGTTTTGTGCTAGGTGTTGGCTTGTGTATTATTGACACTAGCCTATGCGTTATAGTAGTAGCCAACCAAATTTGAACCTAGACCTAGCCTAGATAATCCTAATGAGTTATAGATTCCTCTAGATCTAACAAAAATAAAATAAAAATAAAAATATGACAATGTTAATATTACAAAAAGAAAAGATCAAATTTTGATAAGTATTTGAAGTCCTATTTGCATTATTTTCACTTTGTATTCTTTATTTTCACTTTTTATCAATTTTTATTATTTTTCATATTGTTTTACAACTTTGTAGAATAACTTTAATTTACACATAATCCTCCTACCTCAATGCTGGCTTCATTTACTTTACTTTTCTTTAATACTTACTTTTTCATGCTTCATTTACTTTTCTTTTCTTTAATACTTACTTTTTCAACCCAATTTGTTTAAATATATAATAAAAGTTCTTTCGAGATCAAAACACCACACTAACTTTACACTCCTCGTAAAATTATATTATTTCAATTTATCTATATATAATATTGTGAATTTATTTGATCCTTTCTATTTCATACTTTCCACACTTGATCCTTCCCTAGATGCCTTTGTATTAATGGAATGTGAGCACAATATATTATTTATGTTCATATGACCCACAAACCTAACATTGAGGGGATAATTTTTCATATGATGTTACGTGTCATCTTGTTACATAATAGATTTTTATATAGATATTTTGTTATATATATTTCCTTTGCTTTCGTATAAATATTGGAAAAACAATATTAATTTTTCACTATATTTATATAAATATATATTTTTTTAAATTAAAAATAAATATTTATTTATCATAATAACAAAAATTAAAAAAATTATAATAAATTCTTAAAAATTAATTTTACTATATAATGAAAATAATGAAGTTTTAATTTTTAATAAAATAAAATTTAAGTAAATTTTAATTATTATTATTTTTTTAATAACAAAGATTCATTGCTAATCACTAACAAAATAGAATTTAAGTAAATTTTTTTTTTTTTTTTTTAATAACAAATATTCATTGCTAATCACTTGAATTTAGGTAACTTTTCAATTAAAATATGTAAAAATTACAATAATTAATAAAATTAATCATATACTTCACTAATTCAAGATGAAATTTATTAAGAAATTTTAATTGATGGTGACAAACCTCCAATAATTTATTAGATTAGGTGTGAGATTATGTATGGTGGGTGTTGAATGCTTAAATACTTTGAGATTTTGTAAGGTTAGTGATACGGTTGAGAATAACTATAAGGAAATGTTAATACAAAAGAAGGAAGGAGAATATTAATGTAAAATGAAATTCTATTATAAGAATATTCTATACAATTATTATAAATATGAGTGGGCCTAATGGTTAAGAACATGTGTTTCCTTTTAAGAGGTCATAGGTTCAAATCCAGAGGGGGTAAGGGTATGTATACCTTCGTAGAATGATGATGATGATGATGATGAATGATAAGGATAAGTCAAATAAAACTTACATGACAAAACATTGAAACTCTAAATAATATTAATATCAAAGTGAGATTGCTATACCATCCACCTTTTACATCTTAAAACCAATTTATGAATTTACAAAGTTTTTGGTGTGGATAATATCTTATAAATGACGGCTAATATCATATGAATGGTAAGGATAAGTCAAATAAAACTTACATGACAAAACATTGAAACTCTAAATGATATTAATATCAAAGTTTTTGGTGTGGATAATATCATATGAATGGTAAGGATAAGTCAAATAAAACTTACATGACAAAACATTGAAACTCTAAATGATATTAATATCAAAGTGAGAAACGGTGCTATACCATCCACCTTTTACATCTTAAAACCAATTTATGAATTTACAATTTTTTTGATGTGGATAATATTTTATAAATGGCGGCTATCTCCACATGAAAATATGGTTTGACAAAAAATATCTTAAATTTTATTTATAAAAAAACACAAAATTGTGTAACAAATACTTTGATCAATTTAATAAAACTTTAATTAATCTTAATATTAATTAATAAAATCTTCATTAATCTTTCTAACTTGAAAAATTGATTTTTAAAAATCAACTCTTTCAAAATCATACCCTATTCATTGTAAAAATACATACATGTAACTATAAAAATAAAAATAAAAACATCAACTTAAATTTACTATCAATTAGAATATATATATATATAAAACAAAACTTTTATATTAAAATCTTTATATAAATAATATTAATATAAAACAAAACTTCAACATAGAAGTATTCCAACTCAATTTTACTATCAATTAGAATCTTTATATACTTTAAAAAAATAATATTAATATAAAATAAAATCTCAACATAAAAATATTTTGCTCCCACACAATCTTTATAACCTTATATAAACAATCATAAACTTAAAAAACAATAAAAATCCAACTTAAATAACTTATCTTAATTAGAAATACCTCTAAATAGAACTCTATTAGAGAATAGAAATATAATTCATTCATAGGTTTTAGTTTATGCAAATATTTCAACATCGAGCCCTGCTGACCGACCTTGATCATGTGACTCTATGCTTAAATTTCCGA
This sequence comes from Picea engelmannii, assembly GCA_009831015.1. NCBI lineage: Eukaryota > Viridiplantae > Streptophyta > Pinopsida > Pinales > Pinaceae > Picea > Picea engelmannii. The sequence continues at coordinate 31,373 of ML803871.1, read as the reverse complement.
TAAAGCCCAAAAGCATAGCTAGCAGGAAATCTAACGCCCCACCAACTCCCCTCATGGAAATATTCGAACGTCGAACCCTGTTGACCAACCTTGTTCATGTGACTTTGTGCTTAAATTTCAAAAACCAAGAACCAAGCTAACAGTAAATTTCACACCTCCACCAACTCCCTTCATGGAAATATTTCAAAGTCGAACACTGTTGGCCAACCCTGTTCATGTGACTCTGTGCTTAAATTTCCAATAAGCCCAAGAGCAAAGCTAGCAGTAAATTTAGCGCCCCCACCAACTCCCCCACGAAGGCAGGAAATCTAATGCTCTTCATATACCCATTGAATATTCACTCCACTTACTCATTCAGGTAGCTTAATTTTAATGCCAACAGCTGCCAGACAGAACTCACCCTGGATTTCCTCTGTTCCTCTTCATTGAATAGCCAGTGGGTGCAGCTTACAGAGCTCAGACACCTCATATATATATGTGCTCAGAGAATCCCAGAAAAATTGGAAGGCCTGTTGCAGAAAAATAACCAACAGTAATCCACAGCTTTCACTGGCACTCCCAGCAAGTCGGCCTCATGAGTGACCAATATAAAAACAGAAACATGTTTGTATAGCATGGCAGGCCTATTGATACCAACCTGGAGGCTATTATGATTCAGGATTCTGTTCACATATGGGAATTCTCAGGATCCAAAGGCTGCTATTGGTGATTGTAATTGCAATCCAAGTGCTGAAATTCACAGTCCAATCCCTGCAGTGCCCATATCCACCACCAGCAGAGGAACCTGTGGGGGGCTTTGTGCAGCTCACAGACAGATTCTGGGCTTATGACTCTAATTCCAAGCAGTGGAAAAGATTACAATTGCCCTTTGATTTACTGAGCTGCATAAATGGCAGCTGCATAAAAGTCGGCTCAATTGAAGACAAAAACAGCAGTCCATATGACCATAACTTAATTGTCCATCAGGAGGAGGCTTCAGATGATGAGAATTCGAATTTGAATCCACATCTTCCTCTGAGGACCAGGACTTCCCTCAAAGCCATATCGGAATCATCGGTGTGGATCACTGGAGAAAGTGGATCAATCTATGAAAGGTTTTGGAATGGAGTACAGTGGGTGATTGCTCCTCATGATCTGCCTGCTTCTGCAGGATATGCTATTTCAGTTTTTGCTGTCAACGAGACATTCATGGCCTTATCTGAAGCTGGCGTTCTGTACCAGGTGAATGATAATTATGATCCTTAGAGCTCATTTTGATTTTTAAACAAGTTCCGTGGCTCTGTTTTGAATGGTTTTTCAATCATTAAGGCAAAAATGATCATAAGACATCTGCTGAAATAAGAGGTTTTCCTTTCTGAAGCACATATTTCATTAACTTGGGCTGCGGCGACCGGCCCACCAAGCCTCCCATCCTGAGTAAACGTTTCTGTGAATTTCTCCCAATTTATCAATTGTAGGACTATTTTTCCAATACAAACAAGCTGGGACTGTATTTCATTCACGTGTTTTATTTCTAAATTTTTGTTTTGAGCCGGCGAAGCTGTTAGGAGGTCCACACTGGCCGCTTATGAATTTTCAATCACCATGGTCTGTCTGTTTAAGATTTTGCTCATAGTGGACCCAGTGACCTGAGGCGCTCTCCAAACCACCTTTTGTATTGATTCTCCTTTTCCCTTTTTAGGACATTCAATTTGATCTTTAATATCTACTTAATTTATTAAGTCCATCTGTTCAGTCCCAGTTTTCAATCTTCCAACGTCATTTGTTTGTAAGCTCTTTAATCTGTTCCGATAGCCCACTATTATTTCGGCTTCAACTTTGTCTTAATAGAAGAATGAGAAAGGGAAAGGAAGAAAATCAAGAGCTGGGATTCTCTCACAAGGGGGTTTGGTAGCTGTTAGTGGGTGGCAAGAGATGTTCCGATTTGAAATTTGAAAGGAGCTTTTTCATTTTTAAACAGACCATGGGCCATGATTCCGTAGGATGGCATGCCTCACAAATTTGGAAAGGAGCTTATTATGTCTGAAGGAGCTTGTGCATGCCCTGTGTCTGTCTTTTGTTCAAGTTTAAAAAAAATGATTTTGTATGTCTAGCTACGGTGGCCAGACCCATTGAATTTATAGAGGACCAGTTTCATCATGAGTTGTGTTATCCCAGAATGCAAGTAGAGATTGATGGTATGGGAATTCAGTTCGTTTAGGTGCTCTGATAAAACTATTTCCTGGTTTTATCTTACTCCTCAATCTCTTCCCCATTTGTTTGGAAAGTTTTCAACTTCATTGTTGCTTAATGCTTCTCTCTGCTTCTGCAACCTCTCATTATTTTCCCTTGGTTAAATTCATTCATGCATATGTATATTGTGTTCTCATCAAGAATGTTTGCTTAGAACCAATAGATATAAATGGAACCTTCATAGATTATGGTTTAAAAGTAATATATCTAAACATGACAAACAGAACCTTCACAGTCCTAAGTGTCATAATATATACCCATGAGAAAAAGAATATTCAGTTCCAATAAGATGCACATCATGGAGTTATTTTGTTTGCACAGAAGAAAGTGTGCACTCTTCTGAGATCATAAAGCTTACTATACATTAGATTAGTGGTCAATTTGGAGACGGACATTATTTGAAAAGCAGAGAGCTCGAAGCCCAATAAATTTTTAACTGTTAACCTTGCTTATGCATGTAGAACCTGGACATGTGGATATGTTTTTTTTCTCTCATTAGTAGGATGTTAGCGAATTATTTATTGCCAATGCAGAAAACCATTGGCACTCGACCTGATGGACACGAGGATTGGTCTCACAGTTCACTAATCTCAAGTAAAGATCTGGTATCGGCTCTAATAAGTAGATGATTAGACGAGAGAGTGGTATATGTATTGTGGGTAGCCTGCCTTGGGCTCCCGTAGTTGTACTTGCTGTGGTAATCATTAATATATGTGACTTTTATTATTCTCTCCAATTATGTTTGTCTATGATTGTGTTATGTATGCAGTAAGCACCCATATGAAATCCTACAACATTAGATGGGGCCTTTTAACACTCAAAACAGTTTGGTTCCAAATATAGACTCTGGAAGAGTTGACACTTGAAACTAGAAGAGTTAAAAGGTAACCAGGGAAGGTCTCAATGTCACCTTGCACAATCCCTCTGTGCTTCGGGTTAGTGCTTGCTAACCTCAAGGGGGAATCCCTATGCAATCTGAAACAAAAGATGAACCGGGGAGGCCAAATATTCTTCCAAACTGCAAAAAATACTGGCTGTTATGTAAAAATCAGACCTGAAATCTGTGTGAAATAAATCTGGACAGCAAGCTATGATGCAGATTTACACCCAAAAGTTTAATTCTGCCTTAGAAACCATGCAAATCTGCTGTTAGAACAACTCAAATCTGCCCTTAACTGTGTAGATCCATGTATAAAAATATAAAAAGCAACAAGCTTTGGATCTGGAAATCAGAAACTGTGACCTTTAGTGCCTTGAATTCCGTGAGTGGAGTAGAAAATTAACTAAGCGGGAGTAATTCCCAAGGTTAATTGATTCAAAAAATTCAAGTATGCAAACACGTCCAACAATTGACATCTAGCTGCCAAATAAGATGGTACCTTTATTCCAAAGCTGCAAGTGCTACATAGTTTGCAGATATTGTCTTCAACTTCAAAGCACTCTAGTGGGCATCAAATTGCTTCCAAAGTACCTTTTCTCACCAAGCCCAGGGATAGATTTATGTGAACATGATGAGAGTGACCTCTAACCCTCAATGAATAATAATATGCTCTCTCACACTCACTCAAACCAAATAATAGGATAAGAAGATAAGAGAACTCAAGCCATGAATCCAAGAATCAGAGAAGAACCCCTCTCTTAACTACCCCTCTAGCCTTTATAGAATAGACTTGGAGGTGTACAAATAACATCACTATGAGAAAAGAGCTAAAGATAAACATAATTCAAAGAAAAGCATCCCTCAACTAGGGACACATGATCAATATAAGGAAAACCCATTCTAATATACAAGATCCCACTAAGAATAGGCCTCCACAAGTGCGCCTTGCTCTAAGAATAGCTAAGGTGTGAGATTGACACTCTAGTCTCCAAGAATAAAAGCCAAGAAAAGCTTGTTTAACTCCAAATATATCCTCCTAAAGTCACGCACTCCATCTCTAGGCAAAAATAGCATGTGTAAATAGATAAGATAAGATAATTTTATTAATGTTCAACAAATGACTACAAATAGAAGAACTCCACCAAGAACCTTCCAAGAAAGCTCCTCCAACTCATGTGCTACACTCCTAGGCAACAAATAGCATATGTAAATAAGGAAAGTCCACAAAAAACCTCCTCAACCCATGCACTCCATCTCTAGGTAATAATAGTAGGTGCACATAATGAAATTCCACCAAAAGTAGCCTCAACCCTTGTGAACTCTCTGTTGTCGTCCTTATACACACTTGCAAACGTGAGCTAAGTCCTGGTCACTTAGTGTGTCCTTGGAGGCACGATGTGTAGGTTCAAAGCCCACGCTGTCACTTTGACTTGTACCTCTTCCGTCTAGGCTTACTCCTAGGGAAGCCAAGGGGGGTAGACCCTAGTTACTAGTTGAGATTAGAGTTAAGTTCTAGGAGTTGGTTTTAATTAGTTAAATGGTTGGGGGGAAATTTAGCCTATGATGCAAAGGCAGCAATGCAAGTGCAACAATTAAGATGTCAAACAAGCCTTTTCCTTGGACCACTAAGACTAGTGCCTAAGATTGGGCAAGGGGTCAACTAAAGTTTGAGGGGTTTAGATTACACAAAAGTTACAAAGATTACTACAAGACTAGATACAAAAGTACAATAAAGAATGTCTAAAGGCTACAACAAAGTTATACTAAACAAATGATACAAAGAATACAAGATATATAAATACAAAGATACAAGGCACCAACTAACAATTGCTTGCATGTGCAGGAATTTAAAGATATTCAAATGGATGCATTCATCAACACAACAAGCCTAGCATGCTCACAATAGAGTGTCTCCTCAAAGGGATGCACTACTCTATTGGACTGCATTCAATGGCAAACCCAATCACTCAAGACCCAACAAGATAGTGCCTCCAAAGGATGCGTAACTTCTTGAGGGATCACACCAAAGATAATCACACCAAATGACTGAAAAAGGGAAGCTTGAAAGGGAAGTGTCCACAAGCCAAAACTAATGACTACTTAGTGATTAATCCACAAAACATAAAGTGACTTGCATGTAAAAGTAAATGTGAAAGAGTGCTTGCAAGTGTAAATGTAGACCACAAAGATATATTAAATTAATGCCCAAAGTTGAAGTGGATTAAGGATTTATTAAGTTTTTTAGTTAGGGGTGAATCCTAGCCAAGTGTCAACCCAATACTCCCCCCGCTTGTACCAAGTAACTGTTGGGTGCTCAAAAAGTATGGCAACAAAGCCTACCCTAGCTCCACAGGTCAGCCCAAGGGAAAAGAGCACTCCCGGAAAGGACGTTGAGCGCCACGAGACCGTCCTTGGCCTATCACCTTCCATTGCTTCCTCTAGTCCTTGTTTAAATGACAAAGTTGGGTCAGTAGAAGTGTCCTATTAAGTCTAGTTTATTATTAAGCCTATGGACTAAGTTAATTTTAGTGTTTAGGTGTGAAAATATGAGTTTTACTTGCCCAAAAAGTGTGAAAATGTGCCAAAACGGAAATGTTAAACTTGCCAAAAATGAAGTTCTAAACCATTAGATTATTGCATGAAAAACACATAAAGAACTTGAAGTAGCTTGCTAAAATGAAAGTGGATTGCTTTACACCATAAACATGCCCATATTGCTTGCAAAGTTAAGAAAAATAAGTGCTTGAGATCTATGACTTGCAAAGTAAATGGAAACTTGAAAGCATGAAAGTAAACCTATGCCTCCATGGGCTTAAGCTAGCATTTAGTTGTGTGAGATCTACTTCTAGATGATTTTAATCTATGAGCATAAACATATCAGAAATACACAACTAAGCTAGCCATACTATTTTGGGGGTTGGCTAGGCCAACTTCACATCCAAGGTGCAGGAAAATAAGAAAACAAAACTTGAAATGGAAAACAAGAAGTACAAACCACTCTCAATGGCACAAGGTGGAGACAAACCTTCCTATTTTGTGCCAAAGGGGGTTGGAAAATAAACTAAACTAAACTAAAGCTAAAGCAAACTAGCCACACAACTTTGTCCTAATGACAAGTGGGACAAAGAATGAAAAGAACAATAACATAAAATTAAAAGAGAATGCAAGCCACTTGGGGACCCCCTTTGGGCTTGCTTACAATGCTTAGAAGATGGAGAAATGATGGGGTTTTTTTACCCAATCAAAAGGAGGGTCCTTGGAGTGTGTTGTGACTGAAAATGGGCAGCATAACCCCTTGACCTGGCGAGATCCTGCAAAAACCAGCAAGCTATTGCTTGCTGGAGATGCTGCAACACACCCAAAAAAGTCAAGAAAATTTCTATTTTTTTTGCATACAAATATCAGAAAATTATATGAATGTATTGACCTAACTAAGTGTGTTAGCAACCAAAATCTGAAGTATGTATATAACAGAAAATGAGAAGGGAAAAGCTATGAAGTTTAAGTGAGTTATGAGGGTAGCTTCTTGCTCGAAACTATCCCAACAAAGCCCTTGAAACAACATGCAACTTTTGAAACACAATGTGAGATAAGAATAGAGATGAGTTGCATAGACAAAACAACATAAACTAATTTATATCATTAGCTATTCAACACATTTAGGTCAACAACTACACTATTGCCTAACCTATCTTAAACAAACTAATTTACTCAAGAGATCTACTCAATATTCTACAAAATGCACAAAGGAACAATGTCACCTCATATGCATGGAAGCACCAAGACAAAATCTTATACTCCAAGATCCTCCAAAGCCTTTCTTATTATCAAATGGAGAGGTTGCAACAACTAATTGCTCCAAGCTCTCCTAGAGCAAGATGGAATGGAAGCAAGATGAAAAGATGAAAGAGGGATGAGGCAAGAAAATGGTAGCATAACAGTACTCAAGAGATGGTGTGGAAATGAGTGAGAGAGGGCCTCTATTTATAGTATATACCATGAAAGGAAAAGTGACCCCTCTTGGAAGTTGGATCATTGCCAAGTGTCAAAACCCAAGCAAAGGAGAGAATCTCAAGGAGAGGGGCGCACCACTTAGGGTTTTAACTTGGATAGATGAGGTGGATTGATGTGTTGGGTGTGGGACATGGTAAAGGGATGAGGTGGAGGGCTAGGAAGGGCGCACCTATTGAGAGAGGGGCCCACAACTCATCAAAATGCATTTTGGAAGGTTTCCACATGAAGGGGGGCACAAATCCCCTTGGGGGTCGAATTGGTTTGAGTGGGTTATGTGTTTAGGGGGTGAGAAATGGTTGGGTAGGTTAGGAATGGTCTTTCTCATCTTTTTCCACCTTTACTTTACTCCATTTGCTCAAAAATTACAAAAATGACATTTTTCCTATGTCATGACTAGCAATTAAAATTGTTGTTTTGACTGACTTGAACTCCCTAAGGACAAACATCTAGCAAAAGTTGTCCGACTAAGCTGAAACTTGGTCCAAGGGTGTAGGGGGTCTCATTCCATTTCTTTTGAGCACAAATACCCCTAGCAAAAGCCCAATGACCTAGTTTTTACATTATTTATCAAAAATTAATTAAAATTAATTAATTAAATTACTCAACCTTAGACAATTTTAATTAATTAAAAAAAACTTATCTAGACTCGACGGAATTCCGCGAAACTTTTTGAGATGTCTTACATGGTCATTTATATCATTCCTAAACACTAGCTACCAGAGGATGAATCCATTAGAACGCCTTTCACCACTTTGGAGGAATTATTTGTGGGAGTGAAAAACTCAAGGGAAATTAATAAGGCTGGTTAGGCCAAATTAATAACCTGAGGAAAAAGAACACTTAGTGAAAGGAACTCTCCTAATGAAGAAATCCTAAGGTAACTGACCTAACTATGATCCATGCAGACCTATTACATTATTATCCCACAAAGGGGAGCGGAAATTCCAATTACAAAAATACATGTTGAAGGCCAAAAATGCCTTGTAGAACCAGGAAGTCTCCGACTTGGTAGCATCTGATGATGCATATCTTCATGGTACATGGAGTTGACCCCCTAGTTGAATAGGTGGTCAACACTCTCCATGTGGTAAAAATGATATGCGTCACTCCTAAAGTCAACTGACTCATGATCAGAAGGTGGGTGTTCCTCTTTTAGGCCAAATATAGTATGACAACACCCAAAATTAAGTTGTAAGGAGCTTCCTCAAGAAGTGCACCCTAGTTGGCTATAGATAGCATTTTCCTCCAAAAATAACAATAAAGTGGAGCCCAAGTCAAACTCGAAAAGTATACCTCTAAAAATAGCGGGATCATCTCAAAGGGGTGCACCAAGTGTCTTAGAATGCTCCAAAGTGATTTGGACCCCAAAATTTTTACCAAAAACCAAATTTCTTAGAATGGCGTGAAACTTGACCCAATTGTTATAAGCAATATTGGGTCTCTAAAATGGCACCAAATCCCCAAAATCTCACTACTAAAAATTTCTGATTGCCGCCAAATTTCACCCCCATACTGTACACGACACTGGGTCTTTGAAAATGTGATCAACTCTGAAAATTGCAAATCTCTATTTTCAGACCTTGGTTTGACCAAGTTAATTGACTTTGATTGAGGTGAAAACATAGCTCTGAACCTCACACAAACGGAACTCCATGCTCTTCTCTCTAATGGGTATCCGGATCTACTTTAAGAGTTCAAGAAAGGTAAAATTTCTAAAAATAGATTTTTTCAAGATTGTAAATCTTGAAAATATGAAAGAGTCCATTTGAATAACTCAATATCGGGTCTCCAAAACTATCATCTGCTACTGAAAAAGATCAATTTCTAAAAACAGAAACCTTTGAAATAGTGGAATCAAGAATCTTACAGTGCCCATCTGACTATTCTCACCCCCCCATGCATCCTCCATGTTGAAATAATGTAACTGCGAAGAGCATTCTTATTCTTATTGTTATTTTATTATTAGGATTAATCCCCATTGTGGATTAATCATGTTGGTAATTGTATTAGGACCAAATCCCCTTTTGCGGATTGGTCATCAGACAATTATGATGGGCAGAATAAGAAGTTGGCCCCAGCAGTTATTATTGAGACCCAGAATTAATTTAAAGGTGGGTTTACCCACCCAGAGTGAGAGGTCGGCCCTGCCAGTGAAACCCTTTCACACATGCCAGTCTTGTATATATAGGAGGCTAGCGCCTCACTTCTAACAC
>ML803870.1:314227-331790 GCA_009831015.1 Picea engelmannii | reverse complement strand
CGACCTGACACTTTCTTATTTTGTAATTCTTTTCTTTAATTATCTTCATGGCCTACATGTTCTTCCTTCTTCAATTCACTTTGTCATCTTCAAAAATTCATTTCTCCTCAACCATGAGGATCCACGTGACGTGCCACATACCACCGGAAAAAACATGATGCATACTATCCATCCATGGGTGTTGTATATGCATGGGAATTTTCCTTCATGTCCAAATACCGTCATCAATCTTGAGGTCCAAAACCTATGACTAGGGTTGACATCAATGGCAACAACCAATCTTCCAACATCATATTATTGTATCTTTGCCAACCAATTTGCCCATTTTCCTTCTCTCAACTGTTGATTTAGAAGCATATTCATTGGTGATGAGGGAACATAAGCAATAATATGAGAGTTTAATATATACGTCCGAAAGTTCTCTACTTCTCTTACAAGAGCCAAGGCTTGCTTCTCTAGTTCTGAATACCTCAACTCATAGTCGTGTAGGATTTTTCTCATAAAAATTATTGGGAGTTCTTCTCCTTTTCTATTTTTCTGAGTGAGAATGGATGCACCAATTGTCTCTTTAGAAAATGAATAGATAATGAAGTCTCTTTGAAAGTCCAGACTGACAAGGACAGGAGCAATGGTGATTGCTACTTTGATATTGTTGAATGCCTCATGATTATTTGCTGTCCATTCAAACCTCTGCTCCTTTTTCAACAACAAATTGGTCGGCTTTATGATGCTTGTGTAGTCAGGAACAAATCTTCCCACAAAATTGATTTTGTCGAAGAATGACTGGACTCCCTTCTTGGATGTTGGGGGGTTGAGCTCGTTTATTTCTTTAACTCTTTCTGGATCTATGTAAATCCCTTCCTTGCATACAACATGGCCCAACAATTTGCCTTGAGTTAAACAAACAAGCATTTCTTTGGATTCAGAGAAACACCATATAATCTACATATTTCAAAAACCTTTCTTAAATGATGGATATGATCCTCCCTTTTCTTTGACTGCACAGTCAAGTCATCTTGATAGTCTGCCATAAACTTTCCTATCAACCTACTAAATGCATGATCCATGGCCCTTTTGAAAGTGGCTCTGACATTCTTGAAACCAAAGGGAATTCTAGCATATGCATATGTCTCCCATGGTGTGATAAATGTTGTCTTTTCCCTATCTTCCTTGACCACCAAGACTTGGTTATATCCAGAGAAACCATCCAACATGGACATGCAGGATGATCTAGTAACTTGATGTAGAAGAAACTCCATATTAGGCAAAGGAAAATTATCCTTTATTCTTGCTTTGTTAAGGTCTCTGAAGTCAACACACATCCATATTATCCATTATCTGATGGGATAAATTATCCATGCCTTCTTCAATTTCTCCAATTCAATTTTTACCAGATATTTCAGCTTGGGATTCATCATCCCTATTTTTTGTTTTACTGGCTTTGCTTCTTCCCTCAAAGGAATGATATGATGGAATATAGTTTCATCATAATATTTCAAATAATCATAGGTCCAAGGGAACACATCAATATATTCCTTGAATAAGGAAACATATTGGTTAATCTCTTCAGTGGTGCAATCAACTCCCATGTTGACATATTTTGAGGAATTGTCAATTCCAATATTGACTTTTCTCGTTTCTTGCACTTTTTGAACGGAAAATTTTTCAAGGAGATTCTTGAAATGATTGTCTTTTGTAAACAAAGATTCATCTTGTATACAATATTTTGGGATAAAATACGAGCGATCGTCTTCTCCATCATCATCGTTTAACAAATTTTTTTCCAACTGTTCATCGTTCTCAAATACTTTCAAGTACTCAACGTTATCAGGCACGGATGGTTGAAAATCTCTTTTACCTAGAAAGACATTTTTCTTTGGATATCGTCTGGGTCTGAAAATGAGGCCACCAAGGCTAGTGAATCAGCCTTGTGATTCTTGTCTCTTGGAATGAAATAAATGTTGAAGGAACTGAAAGATTCCATCAACTCGTTAACTCTTTTGAAATACAACTTAAGTCTTTCCTTTTTTATTTTATATGTCTGAGTAACCTGATTGATGGCCAACTTTGAGTCTCTAGATACAACAAGATGTTCTATTTTCATTTCTTGTGAAATGATCATCCCCTGAATCAAAGCTTCATAGTCTGCCTCATTATTTGTGCATGAAAATTCTAGTCTTACAACATGGGGATGCATAGTCTTACTTGGACTCAAAAGAACAATTCCAACTCTGTTCCCAGATTTTGAACAGGCTCCATCGAATGACATCCTCCAATAGCCTTCAAACAAATACTCTTGATTCTCCACGCCTTGAAATTTCTCTAGGCTTTCATTGTGCTCCATGTCTAGGATACCATAGTTTCCAATCCCGACATCTATATAATATTCCATCAATTCATTTTAATTATTCTTGAAAGAGAAGGGTTTTTTAGGTTCACGGGGTACTTTAATCATCACTCCCTCTTTTCTTGGTAGCATCATACAACTTTCTTCATTCATTATATATCCACCGATCATGGATGTCCAGTCTCTTCCCAACACAACTCCATATGTTGGAGGGAGGTCTACCACAATAATATTGAAAACTATAATGATATGGGGGGCTACTGTAATCCAAGCATAAAAATCCTTGATTTCTTCGTACGTTGACACTTTTCTAGAATCAATCACATATATGCTTTCACTAGTTTCATAATACTTAGTGAAACTCATGCCCAATGCCTCCATGACTGTAAGTAGCATTGTATTATTTGTCAAGCCAATGTCAACTAAACAATTATGTAGTGAAACATCATGATTTTAAATCGAGATAAAGAAGGGCGGAATTTTACCACTCAACTTGGCAGTTGACGGGCTCTGGCTTTGTTTTGGACTAGTAACGACAACTTCGACTCTTTCAGATGGATCATCCAATAACTTTAAAATATTCTGTCTTTGCTGGGGGATCTTCACCACTTCCATAAAGGGAAACGTTATCCTCAATTTACTTAGGTCCTCCATGACATTGTACGTCACTTGAGTGGAGCTTGACGCCATGTGTTTCCTTTTAGTTCCGTTTCCATCCATCACTTTCTCATTTGACACTTTTTCATTTGTTTTTTCTTTTTCCTTTTCTTTTTGTTTTTCCTTGTCATAGTGGCCTTTAGTTTTGGGTCTATTTACAAATCCTCTTGTCTGGGTGACATTTTATTGTGAGTTGGGATCGTTGTCACCCTCTCCAAATATATACATGGATGTCTCGCATCCGTCCATTTTCACAATTTTAGAGCTTTTATCAGGTGAGTAATAATTTCCTTGCTCAATTAATTTCTCATCATAAACATCATTCAAAACAGTTGTGTTTGGAGTAGGTTGTTTGGGAACCCTTGTTCTTTGTGGGTTATCCATGTTCTCAAACGTCACTGTGTTTTCAGGGGGAGGGTTCCTCCTTTTCTCTGGGATTGGAATTCTTGGGTTTGGCATGTAATTATCTCCCCTTCGCAGTCGGGTTATCTTGTTATGCATTTGTTTGAAGATTCTATTCATCTATGTAATTTCAATTCTTTTCTTAGTTTCCTGCGTCGCCACAAGGTCAACCTTCACGTCAGGTATGGTCCCCTTGAAAAATCCTCCTCCCGCCATTTGACTTTGAGCCACTTGAGTCTTGGATTCCTCGTTTTATCTTGAAATGGAAGCTCCTTGGTTATCAATAATTAATCCTCCCAACTGCCTTTGTACTCTTCCCAGTATAATATTGGGGTTGACACCCGTTTCAATCATAATTTCTTCCATCTCAGTAGCTTTAGTCATTGCCTCCTCCAAAGTATCCATTTGGGATGTTCTGATGGCATATTTTACATTCGGGGGCATTTCATTCTTATAAAAACCGAGAATGACTGGGTCATTTTGTATTTTATCTTATGGAATTCTACTCAAGGTCTTATTGAACCTGAGATTAAAATCTTGTATCTTTTCGTTCTTCATCAACCCAATCTGGGTGAAATCGATGAGGAGGGTATGGTAAGTAATTGGAGGGGAAAACATAGTCAGGAACATAACTTCAAGGTCGTTAAATGAGTGAATGGATCTACTGGGCAATGTTGTATACCATTCATATGCTCTTTATGATAATGTTTGTAGAAACAACCTTATTATGACATCACCATATCAACACGATGAAAATCACAAACATCAAGAAATAAGTGCAGATGCCTCTTTGCATCAATTGATCCATCTCTAGAAAATTCCTTTAAGGTGCCCTTAGGGAGAACATGGATCTCATGTTGCTCACCTATAATATTAAGAGGGGAATCTCTTACCCTCCTTCTATTTTTAAATCCTAGGATTCCTTGATTTCTTGCAACATCTCTTCCACCTCCTTGTCTCTTCTCATGATGCTTGTCTCGGGGCTGTTCGTCTCTCGCTACCATGTATAGAGAGATTCCAGAAATATGATTTTCACTTCTAAAAATAAATATCTTCTTTCTTTTACTTCTGGTAATGGGTCCCTTGTATTCGTCCAACTTCAATTCTGGCCTTGTTCTTCTTCTTCTCTAGCTAGTCTTTGATTTATTTGGTCTTGTCATTCTTCCCTCCTTTGTCTTCGAAGGATTTCTCTTTCTTCTTCTTGGACCAAGGTTTTCCACGACCTTTCTAAATCTTCACAGGTTTGGGCCTTGATATTACTAAGTTTTATAACTGATGCAAAATGCTTCGTTGATTATTCAATCCAATTTCCAAATGGGGCTGATTACCTAGGGGTAAAGTCATATATTCTTTCAAAAATGTTGGGCCAGGTTCCAAATTTTTAGTTCATTTCCCAAGTATGGTCGCAAAAAATGTTGACACTTGAATCCATTAGGACCGAAATAGAAACCTAACTAGGATGTGAATCCCCCTGTGCTTTTATAGAGGTGGTACTCCTCTTTTGATTTTCTTGAGATTTTTAAATATTCAAAATGTTGGACTTGACAAAAGTCTGTAGCAGTAATTCAAAGAAACAAAAATATTACAATAAAATAAAGGGTAAAATGATTTCTTTTAGAGGAAAGTTCCTAAGAAAGGACCAGGAACCGAACACATTCACACATTTAAAGAAAATAAGAAAAATTTCCTCACATCCATCATATTTTAAGATAAAGATTAATGATCACATAAAAATAAAAAGAATATGATCCAGATGCACAAGAGAACTTTAACATAGTGGATACATGAGAATCTCAAATAAACATAATGATAGATCAACCTCAAATACTTTATATTCCAAAAAAAAGGTTACAAAGCACAATCGAGATTGTTTCCAAAGTAGTTCTTTTGAAATTTCCAAAAATATATAGTTTATTACATATTCTTTAAATTGTAAATGTGTTTGTCTTAAAGACTGGGATTGGGGCTCCCGCGGAGCATTAAGAAAATAAATACAAGAAATAAGATTTTAGAAAGAGGACGGTGGGTGGTGGAAAGATCAACAAGACCTGGTAAGAAGAAACAAAGAGTTATCAGTCTTTGGTTAAACCTTTCTAGTGAAAGAGGTAGAATAATTGGATGAAAGACTTGATAAACAAAGAATAATGTGATCAACGTAAACTTACTATGATGGTCTCTCGTTTGTTCATTTGCTTGCTGATGTCCTTTTATCGTTTTCATCAATGGTTACATGAACCATCTCAATTGCTTCTTGCCCTTCATGTGTCAGTTTTTTGATAGCTTTCTTGAACCACTCTTCAATGTAATTTTTCATAGGTACCACATTGATTTCATGTCGGATTTTAATATTGAAAAAATCACCCTCCAAGTTATGGAGATCAATGGAAATGCCATGTAATATTTATTCAATATCTTGGGTTTTTACGGAATAATCTACTAGCCAGTTATCTATGGTGTTCTCATCATATAGAACTACACCATAGAATTTTTCAATTGATAATCCTTTAAAAATATCAACCTACTCATCGAACTATTCTTTTGTTAGGAACAATGAGTTGAGGATCAACTTGGGATCAACTTGGGATCTTGGACCTCGTTAGTGCTTCCATCTAGGTCCACCTCCGTGAGCCTTTTTAATATCTCTTCTCTCCTTGTTATGGCTTGGTTGCATGCCTGGACAATGTTGTTCAAGTTCTTTATTTTCTCTTTCCAGCAGGAATTCAACTACTTGATCCAACTTGGAGAGGGAAGGTCCTCCTCTCTTCTCTTAAGCTCTGACATGTTAGTAACTTTAATACCAAAGGGTACCACTACAACAAGGTAGAAACCTTCTTCAATTTTTAGATCGACCTGTAGATATTCAAGGAAGGCATGCATCCTCGAGGCAAAATAAATCATGCTCTTTTAAATTTCCCAAGATTTTGTAATCAATGCAATTCTTTTCTTGATATTATTCTCCACGTAACTCTTGGTTGATGTGAGTAAGCTTGAGGGTCCTTTTATTTTGGCTGCGGGCGTGGCAGGTCCAACAATTTCCAAAGGGTTGGCAAGGAGTGGAAGAGGCATCGAAGTCTCTTCAAGTTCCTTAATCCTTTCCTTCAACTTTGTATTTTCTGCTTCAAGACTGCCAATGGAATCATCCAATGCATCAATGATGGCTATATGGATTCTAGATACCTGGGAAGGCCACATATTCTTTAGGTTAACCTATGAACAAGATTTTCCCTTTTTATACTTCACATCACTCTTCTCAATAATTAATTTTTTAGATTCGCTGTCAAAGACAACACTCTGAAATACAAATGATTCTTCTTCATCAAATATCTCATTCTTAATAATTTCCAACAATTGGTTCTGGTGGGCCGCACCTCCTGGCTGGTCAATGTTAGGGAACATCTTCTCAATTTCAGCTTAGAGCTCCATATCCTTGAGGGAGAAGCTATTGTTGTCACTTCCAACATGATGCTCTTCTTCCTCTCGTACAGTATTATTCCTCTTCTTCCTCAGAGGAAGTTTATGGGAGCTTTCAATTTTTCTTGGAGGGGGGTTCTTGTCTCCTCCGCCTGAAATACTATTGGTTACCTTCTTAGATGGGTGGGACACTGGAGCACTGCTCCAAGGTGTTGAAGTCTTGGGAGTAACAGTTGGGGACTGGGCGCTCTTCTCGCTGGGACCTTTTCCTCTCTGTTTATACAATTCATTGGTATTGAGTACCGTCTCGAAGTCACCAGTAGTGTGGGTAGGATTACCCAGGTTATTATCTTCTTCTTCTCCTAGAAAAATATGGATAAAGGAACTGCTAAAACCCACTGTTAACATATGTTCCACAAAGATTCCATTAGGGTCAAACCCTCTAATATTTTCAGCATACTTGAGATTCAAGTTGTGGAGTGGTTAGTGAATTCATCAATTTTGTTCATATTTCTAAATACAAAATCCCCAACTTTCCAAGGAAATGGTATAAATTGCTTTTTTCATTTTTCATGAAAAAAATGCAGCCACAAGTTGTATTGCCTTGCGACTTATGTGACAAACATTCAGTTAGATTATGGCATGGAAGAAAGGAAGGATTTTCCTTCGAACCGAAAATCCTAATGACATTGTAATTCTCCATTTTTTCCAAAGTCCCCTTTCTATCCAGGAATTTACTAGCTTGAGCAGATATTCTTGGGGTATCTCGTCCAAACAATAAACCTTTAAAAACTGAGACAAAGTCGTTGAAAAATTCATAAAAATGTAGGGAAGCTTTGTGCCTCCATAACTCTTGGTACCAAAAGTTCACAGGGTTGAATTCACATTTCACCTTTTTGTATATAGATAATTTAGGAAACTGACAAGAATGTGTTATCCCAAAAACCAAATAAGAAGACATAAACAATTTCTTATCCTTTTTATATTGAGACAATTGGGAAGAGATTTCAATGGAAATCAACTTCCCCCAATCAAAAATGGCATGCTCCTTGACGATAAAATATAAGATGTAAAGAATCATACGGGAACTGCTAGCAATATTTTCTTAGCCCGTAACTCTGGTAAATAACCAGGGAATTTCCCGAAACGGGTTTTTTAACAAGCTAACTTGCAGTCTTGTAATATCCTTAGGGATGGTAGCAAGATTCTCCAATAATTCTGTAAGAGATCCAGGTCATTTTCATGTTTTTTCAAAAAGTCTTTGCAATCTTCACCTTTGAAGGTAAGCGTTGACTCTGAGAGTCTCAATATCTTACAAAATACTTGAGGCGAAAGAATAATGGGAGAATGGTCCTGGAGTGGAATTATTCACTATCTTGGTATGTATTTCTCGACGCACCAGGAAACCAATTCCTTGCAGTAAAAAACTTTAGGAACACAACCTGCACGCACAATTTTAGACGTCCAAATTACTTCCTTTTGAGCATAAGGGGATGAATAATAAGAGTATGCTCTATACCATTGAAAATTTTGATCCTCTCGTCCAAGAATGTTCAAGGTATCTCCACATAACTGTTGTCGAGCTGCTGCTGCCATAAGTTGACGAGAGCGTTCTTTTTTATCTAGATAATCTTAGAAACGAGCGTTTGAGAGATAACATATAATATTCCGCAAATCATGCTTTAATGTGGTTTAATGAGGAAGTACCTTGAGCCCTTCGCTTATTAATGACAATCTTTATGGGACCTTCATAATGAGTTATTAACATTAAACCATACTAAATGTGCATTGGGAAAAGCATGAAGGTGGCGGGGACGGACAAGAGCAGAATATGATTTGAGACTTTTGTAAACCCACCAACCCGCGAATGGAGAAGGTCAAAAAATGACTAAGTGTTATGAGGCGTTTGGATAGACTCAACATAGGAGAAATGAGATACTTGGAAGCTCGGGGAGTCCGCGGGTCAAAATGTAGATCACGGATCTTTTGGATGCAAAATGTATATCACAGAACATGGGATATGTGAGTTCGACCCCACCAACCCGGGAACTCGTGATTGCATAAACAACTAAGTATGGGATGATGTGGCATTCAGACAGACTCGATATGTGAGAATGTGAATTGAAGATGAGGATTCATGAGTCCGCCACCTCGGGAACTCGTCGTTCTGAAAAAAAGGACTAAGTATAGAACTATAAAGTGAGAATAGAAGGGAAAAAGGAAAAGGGGAAAATGGGTAAGTATAGAAGAGGGAAAAGAAGGGGAGAAAAGAAGTTGGGAAAATAGAAAAGGGGAGGGAAATTTCAGAAGCGAGAATTGATCTCAACAAGTGCTAAGTGGGACATAGAGACCCAACTCTCCATTCCCTAAATCAAAGTGAAAAGAAGAAGAACTAGAAGTCACTACCCATGTGGTGGAAGACTTGGTAAGTTAGAAGATCAAAATAGCCTTTATGTTGTTGTGAGCTCAAGAAAGAAAATAAATATTGCAAAGATAAGAACAAATTCCCTTGAACTTGTAGTGAAACAAGGCATTAGACAAGACTTAAAATAACTTGGCACAAAAGAGTCATTAAATTTTGTGAGACAAATAATGTACATGATGAAAATACTTTTTCTTGAAATTCCCAACATCTATAGACATTAAATTTAATTTTCAAAACATTTATAATAAAAATGCATTCTGTAATTTTTTTAACTAATTTAAAGAAACTCGATTTCCAAGTTTTTCAATCATAAAACAACTTAATAATTGATTTTAATTTATAAATTTAAATCATTGAAGTTTCTTAATGGACAAGTTTTGTCGTCATCATTATTATTTTTTTCCGAGGAAACGTACTCGCGGAAAACCCTCTGAATACTTCCCCATGTTCAATGGATGGTAAGCGAGATAGATTGTCAACCCTAATTATAGGGCCTCACCTCAAGAGAATCAAGAGAGTCGAACCCATGATCAACAACAAACATGAAAATTTCACATCTAGCTCTAAACCAAATAAGCTAACCCTCAAACTATCATCATCACTATTATTAACACAATATAAATAAATTGATTTAAAACTTTCACCCTTCTTTTTAAAAAACCTAAAAAACTTTACTAATTCAGAATAGTAATACCAATTAATGGAGCTCATTGATTTCAAACCCATCCCTAGATTTACCTTAGTATGCATTTTGTTTTCTTATCATTTCTCATAATTCTGATTTAATCCAGTAACACGCATGTAATACATGTATAACGTAAAATAACATCCGGAATTACGAAGAGATGTAATCATTTTTTGTTTTGAAATAAAAATATAAAAGCAATACGGTGTCCAACAAATCTCTTAGAGAGTCAAAAGTATGAGTAGAAAAGATCTAATGAACAAATCTCTTACACGAGTCAAAAGTAAGAGTAGAAAAGATTTCAAAGTTGTCATTGCCATCAATCAAAACGTCATTCGTATTGCGCTTTGGCCGACGAAATTAAAATTAGGTTTAACAACAATATTCAAAAGCGAAACCGAATATTATGAGAGTGACCATATCTACAACTTTGACTGAATTATTTAGAAAATCGTAGGTGGTATGTGATATAAGAGAAGTACAAGAGAAAGGAAGTGTGAGTCAAGGTAACCCTCAAGTGGAAAAGCGCGAGTGAAGAGGAAGTGCAAGTGGAAAAGTGTGAGTGAAGATGAATTGTGAGTGAAAAAGTGTGATAAAATAGTGTATTATATTTTAACACGCGATAAGAAAGCATGTGTAATAAAGGATTAAGTAGATAGATGATGCAAATAAGGAGTGCAATGATAATGATAAGTGTGTAGGAGGAGAATGATAGAACAACAACATGGTGAGACATTATGGGATGAAGTAGATAGATGATGCAAACAAGGAGTGGAATGATAAGTGTGTAGGAGGAGAACGATAGAATAACAACATGGTGAGACATTGAAATAACGTGTTGAAGGAAGTTGAAGTTTTATGATAGAGAAGATGAAATTGAATAATCAAATTGGATGTTGAAGACAGTGTAATAAAAGTGCAAAAGAAAGGAAACGTTAGTGGAAAAGTGTGAGTGGAAATGTGTGAGTAAATAGGAAGTGTGAATGTGACAAAATTGTGTATCATATTTTTTAACACATGAGAAGAAAGTGTGTGTAGTAAAGGATGAAGTACATAGATATGTGAGCAAGAAGCGCAATGATGAGTGTATAGGAGGAGAATAATACAAGAACAATATGATGAGATACTGAAGCATGTTGAAGGAAGTTGAAGCTTTGTGATAGAGAAGATGAGATTGAATAGTCAAATTGGAAGTTGAAGAGTTTGAAAGGAAGATGAAGTGTAAGATAGGAAGAGATAAAGAGTGAACGATGAGTATATATGTGATTATAGGCATTAGAGTTGCTTAGCTAGTCAGTGTATTAGATAAAATTAATTGCAGATAGAGAGTTGTCGAAAAGCTAGAGTAGATAGAGGGCAACAAGCTCCAACTTGTGATATGTAATTTATGTGTACTTAATATAATATACGAGTAAAACATTGCTCCAACACTGAGTATTTGGTTCTATATTGCTATATTATATTGAATGTATGTGTGATGTTAGTGCTATCTTTGTGTAATCTAACTACCATAGGTTACAATGTGATAAGAGAAGTTGATTAATTAGGCACACCATGTCTTGCTATTAGCGTTAACCATTTATTCTCTAATATCAAAGGATGGAGTGTGCAAGGTGAAGTGTGAAACATCGAAGGATAGAGCACATAAATGATGTCACAAGAAGCACGATGATGAGTTTGCAATATGAGAACGATAAAAGAATAATGTGAGAGATTGAAATAACACATTGAAGAAGAGAAAGTGATACTAAACAATCATATTGGGCATTGAAACATTCGAGAGAAAAATGAAAAGTTAGTCCAAAAAAGTTAAAAAGTCAACCATAATCATAAATGGGACGATAAACATTAAAATCAATGTGTTAATAAATGTATTAGACCAAATTGAATCACATATAGAGAATTGAGTATATAGTTAGCGAAAAAATCAAAAGAAAATTCCTTAACCTTAAGCTTAAATTTTAATATATATAATATATATATAAGTAAACCATTACCCCACCACTAAGTAATCTAGCTTGTTGTATTGAATTGAATGTGAATATCCATGTTAATTAGCCATATCTTTATGTGATTTAAGTATCTCAAGTCACAACTTGAAAATAGTTGGTGATTAATTGGGAACACCATAGCCCACCAACTTCATTTTTCGTGTCGTTGTGGGAGAATGTATATTAATCTGAATCATTCTTAATAATGTCATATGCAAGAATATAAGTTTTTCTTTTGAATATACATAATTGATATAGTAGGTTATTATGGAAATTTATAAGTTACTTTCTTCCCTCAATTTCTCATAACTTTAAGGTTACATGTTAGACATGGAAATTTATAAGGAAAAAGATTTTAAGGTAATATTAGAAAAAACAATGTCCCA
Organism: Picea engelmannii; assembly: GCA_009831015.1. NCBI lineage: Eukaryota > Viridiplantae > Streptophyta > Pinopsida > Pinales > Pinaceae > Picea > Picea engelmannii. The sequence continues at coordinate 319,486 of ML803870.1, read as the reverse complement.
AAGTAAAGGATATTGAAATTAAATTGTAGATTATTTGTTATAGATTATTCAAAATTTCCTTTTAATCAATGATTTTATGATAATGAGTTAGTTTAAAACATATTCCTAATTTCAAATTGATTTTTTTAATATTTTTTTATTAGTGGTTTTCGTTAAATGATTTATTCATGATTATATGTTAAATGACATGTCAATTAAGTTTAGTCTATACAGTTGAGAGGAGTGTTATCTTTCCCATTAGGTTCAATTCTCACCAATGGCATGTTTGAGCTCTTAATGAGTATATTGTCATATCGGCTTTCAGTCTTAAAAAATCTAGTTTACCCTAAATTCCATCTTCAAAATAAGAAGAAGTGCCCAATAAATTCCTCCAAAATATATATTTTCAAAAAAAAATGTTAAAATGTTTATTTTTAAAATTTACATATGTTAATTTTGAAAAAAAAACCAAATATTTTCAATCTTAAAAATTAAACTTTATATATTTTTTACAAGAAATTTAAGAAATTTGTCATAACCTCCTTGTTTCAAGTACATTAAATTTTTTTGCATGTCTTTTAAAAATTAACCCCAAAAAAGCTAACCTCCTTGTTTGAATTACATAAAGAATTTTTGTATGTCTTTCAAAAATTAACTCAAAAAATTTAAAATCATAGAACATGAAAATATAATTTAGTCATTATTTATTTACATAAGTTAAAAATTCATATATTTAGATTTCTGTTGAAACAAAATCAACAAAATGGTGTTTTTTTTTTTTTTCAAAATAACATTCTAACAATATTACAAACGGCTATATAAAAACTAAAAAATAAAATAACATATTGTTTAATAAAAAGACTCGAAGAAACAATATTGAAATATATACCACATCGAAATTAAAAAAAAAAAGACTTCGATAGTTGTGTCCCTACTAGCACTAAGTTAAGGGAACCTCAAGAAACTTTGGCTTGCAAAAAACAACCATCTCGCCTTTGTCCCCCATCATCCCTTTGCTTTTTTAGTGAGTATGGAGCCATTGATATATGGCAAGGGGACTCAATTCGTTAAGCTCTTCCTTGTTGAAAAGGACTGTCCCCCTCTCCATGGTTTTTCCTATGGGCTACTATTTACTTTTCTAGTGGGATGGTGCCCCTCAAGAGGGGGAGGGGTTCTATGGAGTTATTTTATTTTAAATTTTGTTTTTTGTTATGTTTATTTTTATTTATATTAAAAAAATGATTTGTTTGTTGTTTTTTTTAATTAATTAATTAATTAATATATTTAAGAAAAAAATACAAAATTTTTTGGGTACTTTTTCACATTTATAAATGGTATTTGGTGCAAGTCCATCGACGTTGATTATGATGCTTAAATTGACGGGGATATGAGGCATATAATAGAGACAACAATTCTTGGGAATTGACCGCAAGATCTCTTATATAAAGCTCAAAACAGTTAACCACTTAAACTAACTTACTGAATTATTTAATAATAATAATAATAATAATAATAAAACTCTTTAAAATATTTTAGAAAAATTAAGAAAATCTTAAAAAATTGGAGAAAAACTCTGAATAAAAAAAATCTATAAAAATAAAATTAAAAGTACATCAAAATATTTTTTGAAATTAATATTATTTCAAATTTAGAAGAATTAGCTAAAAAAAAAAAAAAACTCTTCTTGAAGTTGAATCCATTGATTTATATTTTAAGCTATGGATAATATACGTACATTCTCATTATAAAATTAAATGAATTTTCTATTATTACTATATCATATTTAAAAATTGAAAATATTTAAATTATGAAAAACCCTACTTTTTACTTATATTTATTTTTTGATTTCACAAAATTTTATGTTCTTTTCAAAATAACATTTTTTTTTAGAGTGTGGAATTATTTTTAATATACATAGTTATATTAATCATTTGCAAAATAATTTTTTTCTTCTACACTTTAATTTTAATGAAATATAAAAATAACATGTTTTTTTTTACAAAATCACCTCAAAATTTAAGTGAACTTGACATTTAGAGTAATATTCTCTTCTAAAATTCTAGGGTGGCAGGTGTGGGTGGGGGGTTATTATTATCCCTAGAGGAAACCAAGAAATCAAATATGCATGGAGTCTAGGTACGTCAACAAAAAACCAAGCCAAAGTCTATGCTTTGTTGCAAGGCTTAAATTTCACTTCAAGCATGGGCATTCAAAGTCTAAGCATGATAGGTGATTCCAAAAACATTATTAGACATTTGGTATTAAACATCATTCTAGGAGACTTACATCTGGCTTCAATTCCGGAAAGGATCAATCAAGTTGGCAAAAAATTCCTAGGAATTAAGTTTTATCATGTTTTGAGGGAGCACAATGTCTAAGCAGACATGTGTGCCAACCAAGCTACATTTATGAAAATGGGGGATATCGTCGTCAATGCCCACCTTATCCATGGATTTTCATTCAATCTTGCATGCATTTGAAACTGTGGGACATTTTCCTTAGGAATAATGTAGGATAATGACATGGATGGAGGGTTATTTGGGGTAGAATTGTAGGTGTGTTGGTTTTTTCATCGGATACGTAGACTCTGGTTTCTTGTTTTGGTTGGATCTCCTGATCTTGTTCATTCTATGGTGCATGGGTAAGTTGGTCCATCCTCCTATCAATTTTTTTTTTAGCTCAGAGTATCTAGTGCAGTCATTTGAATCATAAAGGTTTTCTTTTCGCCCATTGTCTCTATTGGTGATTGGTTTGGTTTTTCGCCCCTTGCTGGAATTATAAAGACTCTACCCTCCTTTTTGGGCTTTCTACTATTAGTGATTGGTTCTGGTCTCGTCAAGGGAAACTCCTCTTGGATTTATATCTTTGTTTCTTATCCTTCTCAAAAGAAGTGTGCTCTCTCTATTTGACTAGGGGGTGAGGTTTCTCTCTCCTATGTTTATCAAGCATACTACTTGTGGGTTTCATTGCTTTGGTTCTTAGGTTTACGACAATTTGCACTATTGTTTGAAGTCACCATTGTATAAGGACGAGACATAGTTACAAGAACCTCAATTTTAAGTCTAGTATCGTATAGTTTCTGTTACAAAATGGATTACAAAGAATTGTAGGATATTAGGAGGGCATTGAGAAGTCACGAGGAAACCATTCGGGGTAATAATGTGTTATTGTGGAAGCTACAAGAAGAATCCAAGAACATGATAATGTGATAACCTCTCAAATTACTTTAGTGATGAGAACCTTGGTCCAATTCAAACACAAAATCTTTGTTTTGGAAGCATATTGCACTATACTTCGCACCTTGGTTATAAATCTATCCAAATGGGATCAATCAAGTGCAGTTCATTAATTCACACTATGGGGCTTTAAAAGCCAACAAAATTGTTCATCAACTTCTAGAGAAAGCATGATTTGTCAAAGTGGTCTCAGACTTAGCCAATACAACTTAGGATGAGGCAGCCAATAGACATGATTTTTGTTAGATTTGTATGTTTTTCAAAGTAGTTTGTTTTCTAGGCTAGTATTGTATAATCTATACTAGCATGATCTACTAGAGGCAATTGTTTTTGGCCTTTTATGGTTGGAGATGTAGGATAGTAGATAGTTCTCTCTTTATATATTGTTTAAGCCTTCTTAAAGTAGACTTTATTGTACTATTGATGTGAGCCTAGCTACAATGTTTTCATTAATATAAATGTCCTCTAGTTAAGGTTAAAAATAATTCCCTTTTAAAATTGACATTTTTCAGAAATCTAGAGAATATTCTCATATATTCACTAAGGTTATCATTTTGATTTCAAATTAGCCCCAATATTTGCAACAATGTTCGTGATGAGTTGTTAAAGCATATTTTCCTTTGGCCTTTGGAGGCATCCACTATTAAGCATAATTATCCTCACCATAAATCCATCTCTCAGGATTCAAGAAGCCTTCTCTCCAATCTTTCTTCTAGATATTGTTGAGAACAATAATTTTCCCCAACAAAAATAGATAATAACTCCTTTGTTTGCAAGTCTCATTGTTTTGAACCATTGGGTTTATCTATTATCAACTAACTTAATCAAACACCAATTAAGTTATCCTTTTCTCAAGCTTCAACAACTCACTTTAGATAGTTTGGATATTGAATTTAGTGTTATCTCACACATCACTCAAAACCCTAGTTTTTTTTACTTGATCAAGCTTCTCCTTTAGAAGGCATATAATTAGATGGACAATCTTTTATGGAAGCAAATGACCTTTATTAACACAATGTTTGTTGAAACAACATGAAATTTCTTTGTTTCAAAGTGAGATGATTAATGTAATTAGATTAAATTATTGTTCACTCAAACAAATTTCTTCGTCCAAATTCGTTATTTTGTTATTTTGTGGATTTCAAAGAAAATGACAATCAAGAACAATGAATACATTGACCAATTTAAACGACATGTAAGACTATTAGAGATTAGTACAATGTACCAAATGTCAAAGTAAATGTAAATATAAAATAAAATTGATTACATGAAAATGTTGCAAATGAAAACCCATCTTGTTTTTCATTAATAATATAAAGACATAGAAAAGACAAAGAAACAAGATATAAGGTTCTTTTTAATGAAATGTTTTGTAATAATATTTAATCATTAATTTTCTTGAAAAAAATCACAATCACAATGATAGTAAATATTGTGATTTCCTTAAACAATCATGTAGTGACCAACATGTAACACTATTAGAGATGGGCATAATGTACCAAATCTCGAAGTAAATATCAAACACAATTGATGACATAAAAATATGCAAATGACAACCTGTTTTGTTTTCATTAATGATAAGAAGGCAATGAAAAGACAAAGAAATAAGATGTTATTGTTTTAATGAAATGTTTTATAATAATATTTAATTATTTTTCCTTTGTGATGTAATTGAGTGGTAGAGAAAATGGGTTATTATGAAAATGATGTAATTGAGTGGGAGAGAAAATGGGTTATTATGAAAATAATTAAGTTTAAATAATAATATTTAATTATTGATATGGAAAATGTGTTATTATTGAAATAGATTGAATTCAAATCTGATTGAGTCTAAATTAAAGGGTTTAAGAATAATAATTACGAATGATAGTTTGAGATTTCATTTTTGTCAAAATTTTATTTGATATTTTAAAATAATTATGCAATATATAAAATAATAATTAATTGAGATATGTATAATATTAATAGTGTATATATAAATGGATTAAAATAATATATATATGATTTTAATTTGGGATCTTTTAAATACCAAGATATATATATA
>ML803870.1:295510-314177 GCA_009831015.1 Picea engelmannii | reverse complement strand
TTATTTATGTAATATTACTAACTATTTTGTAATAGTGGCATATTTATATTAAAATTTCCACTTTAATATTTTTTTTCTTCATTTATATATATTGTATAATAATATTATTTTTATCTTTGTTTATTTATATGATGATGACGATGATGATGATGATTAATGTCCACTCAGATCGAATTGGTCTATCAGACCTTAAGAGGGTAAGTGATTACTTGTGATTTTTTAGAATTTTGTTTCTGTGCTAAAAAAACATTAAGAGAAGCTTTCCAAGATCACCATAATTTTGTTGAGTTAAGAGGTCAGGAAGGTTGGTAGTGTGAAATATTTTGAAAATGAGATCTAATCTGGGTATAGGCTGGACAATCTAAGAGAAAGTGTTTCATCTTCAACCTTCTTAGTGTGTGACACACTTTTTCATCCCATGGCGTTTTAGGAATTGACCAATGCCCAATTTCACTATGGAGCTCGTGAGAATTTGTTCTTATCTTAACAATGTTTATTTTTTTCTTTTTTTTGTTTGTTAGTTTGTCCGTGACATGTGGGACTAACCTGTGGCTAAGAAACCGCGACTCAGGGGCATCTAAGCCGTCAAAATCACCTGGGGATCGCACCCGGCTTGAGCCACACCAACCCTTAACATGGCTGGATTTTTTGTCGCCGCAGGTTTCAAACCGGTGACTTTAACATCACGGAGTGCCTTAACAACACACTCTGTCACCGACTGTCCTACACCTCGGAGACAGTGCTTATTTTTTTCTTTACACTCGTCAAAACAGATAGATAATTTTGATCTTCTAGATTAGGATTGATTACATCCTTATAATACCTTAACTTTCTTTTTTGTTTTAACTCTTTATCACACCAAATTTTTAATAATATATATATATTCCACAATAATATTCTTCTCCCCAACATAAACCTACACACAAATATAATAAATAAATAAAAAATACATCATATATATCACTCGTACTCGTGATACCTTACCACCCATCATATATATATCACCCCTAATACCATACAACCCATACGTATACAACCCTCAAATACTCTTTATGCATCTTCGTCGCCCTTGTATGTAGTATTTATTTCGTTTTATAATATAATAATAATTCTTATTTGATCACCGTTAAAATTAGCAAGACATTGAGAAACATTAGCCTTTTCGAAACAAAAGAAGTCAACCTACCTTTTGTAAAATAAGTTATTCTCCAACTATAGAAGTAAGTCCAAAGTATATGTGAAAAAACAACCGTTGCCATTGATCAAATACCATATGTATTGCACCCTACCTACTCACTTGTAATACTTAATTATGTTTAACAAGTGAGGTAGTCGGCTAAAAAGCAAAATGGAATATTATGTTAGTAACGAAATCAAGGCCCACTTTATAACTTTGAACTCTCGGAAGAAAATTTTAGCAACGACAAATGTTTATAGTATTACAAGAACCAAAAGTTGAATGGTTATTGGGGATGTGTATTTTGTTAGATATTTTTAGTTTTGGTTAATGATGATCAACCTCTCCAAACTTGTTTTCAATTTTTGGTTTTTAGAAGGAAAATTTGTTAAAGGAGGATGAGATTTTCTCGTGATTGTGTACACGCAAGTCCAGATGACATGTAACTCGTTTCTATTTTAGTTTAGAGTAAGATATTTTAGGGATAGATCGAAATTGGCTTCGATTTGAAATGATTCGAGCGTTGTATTGTTTCTATTTAATTTGTAAGCCTATCAACATGAGGAGGGGGGCCAACAAGCATATAAAATTAGGCCTAGAGCGGCCATGGAAGAGAAGCACTTGTAAACGATGTAATCAAGACGGAAGTATTTGAGCTCGAATTAAATAAAATCATCAAGTGGTATCAGAGTGTGGCACTTGATTTCATCAATTAAAGATTTATATTTATAGGAAAAAGGTGTAAGTTTGAATTTTGATAGTGTCATGTGTAATGTATTGATACGTTTCCATTACAAAAATCAAAAGGTTGAATGCTTGTCAATGGTGTGATACTTTCCTAGATGTCTTAATGTTGCATTTTGGTGAAGAAACCATATACATGAGAAAATGTACATATTCGATAAATAATTCTAGTAAGAAGATAAGCAAATAGGATGAGCATGATAGGAGAACAATGTGACATGATAATGCTTAACATAGTTGAAGGACCTAATATAGAAAGACAAAAGAACAATGAAGAAAGTTGAAGAGTTGTGATAAAGGCACAAAGTTGAACATTAAAATTGAAAATTGAAGAGTTCACAAGGAAGATGAAGATTTGAAAAAAAAGCTAAAGAGTCAACCAAGAGCACAAATGTGATGATGGACATTAGAGTTGGTTAACTAGTCAAACCATCCGCAATGTCAATAGTGGTCATGCTTGTGCTTATGTGCCCTTGTGCTTGTAAAACACAAGGGGGGCTAGATGCAAGTCCTGGGTTACTTTGGGGGAATAAATACCCCCCACTAATCTCCTCTTAGTCGAAGGGTGACTTCCATAACATCACCAAATGTGTATGGCCATTGAAGGTTAAAAATAGAGCAATTGTTGCTTGCTTGTGTTGACCAAAAACATTTAGTGAGAAAACAATGTATCCATGCCATTTGAATCACAAATAGGGAGTTAAATAGACAGTAAACAAAATCCTCAAGTAGAAGAAGGGTCGAGAACTTCAAGTTGTAATATGTAATCTATGTATGTTGAATATAATATAGGAGTAATCATTGCCCCATAATTGAGTAATCTAGTTCTATATCTTTGTATCAAATTGAATGTGTGTGTATGTTGATTAACACCCTATGTGTGATATACGTGTTGTAGTTTGCATCACAAAGAGTTGGTGATCAATTGACCATAACATGACTTTCCAACCTCAACTTTCATGTTTTGAACTCAAAGGATAGAGTAGGTAGGAAGAAAGTGTGCAACATTGAAGGATGGAGCACATAAGGGATGTTAGCAAGGATTGTGACAATCAATACATAGAATGATCATGACAGGAGAACAATGTGATGGCACCGAGGGGACTAAAATAAATGTTGAAGGGTGGTGATAAAGAAGATGAAGTTGAACAATGGATTTGGGAGCTAAAATGTTTCTTAGGAAGATGAATAATCAAACACAAATAGCTCGAGAACCATCCATGATCATAAATGGAATGAAAAACATTAGAGGCACCCTAGTGAGTGTATGAATCACAGATAGAGAGATGTCCAAAACCTAGAGTAGAGAGAGGGTTGAGAGATCCAAGTTGTAGTTTGTAATATATGTACACTGAATATAGTATATGAGTAAACCATTGCCCCATCAATGGGTAATATGGACATGCATTGTTGTATCTGGTCGAATGCATGCGTTTACAATGGTTAGAACTATCTTAGTGTGATACAAGTACTGTAAATCATAACACCACAAGAGTCAGTGATCAATTGGGCACACCATGGCCAACCAACATAATCTTTCATGCTTTGATCTCGAAGGATGGAGCATGCAAGAAGAAAGTATGTAGCATTGAAGGATGGATCACATATATGAAGCTAACAAGAAGCACCACAATGAGTGCACAAGATGAGCATGCTACAGAAAGGGACATTCAAATAGAAAACTAAAGGAGATTGAAGGATCACAATAATGAAGATGAAATTAAACAACCAAATTAATGCAGTTGGGAGATCATTTTGTTTTTGTGCATAAGCAATTTTCAAGGTTTAATGCGAGATAAGCAAAATTAAGGGACATTACTTGGATGCTACCATAGGGACGTGAAAAAATGATCAAAATGGAAATATTTGGAAGACAATTGGGAGTTCCTATCATCATGTGTGACTACTAGACCTTGAAGATTTCAAGAGGAAGGTGAACTGTTGAGGAGTTCGTTGTAACACACCCGACCCCTTGAGCTTCATTAGGCTAGCGGGGTCTATGAAATTCTCCTAATATTCCCGCTAAGTAACATTTATTGAACATACATTTGACACAAATTCTGAGCTTAAAGGTCAAATCTACTCCTCAAGAGCTTTCCAACGACTATATTTATGCTCGATTCTGAGCCTTTAACATAAATATATAATCTCTCAAAGGTCTCAAGAATTACCCTCAAGGTGACATCATCATGTCCATGTGGCACCCACATGGACCCCATTCCACACGTGTTAGCTGATGTGGCTTCTCCCTTCTTAACAAGGTTGATGGACCAATCGACCAAAGTGTCAATGGACATATTGACAAAAGTGTACTTGATGCACTTAACGTAAAAACCATCGACGAACTAACTTCGAAAAGTGTCAATGGTCGATGGGTCATATCGACCAAGGCACCGATGGTCATAATGGACCAACTTCAAAGTTTTGATGCCGATGGAACAAAAAAACTCAAACCGTTGACTGTAGATGAAGGATTAGCTCAAAATCACCGATGAAAAGAAATGCAAACCACCGATTCAAGTGTCATGCCACATCAAAAAATTATCGATACACCTTTTGGAAGAGTGTCGATAAGCACAAGAAATCAGAGTCCACCGATCTGATGAGAAATCATCCCAAACCACAAGGTGTCGACGGTCTGATGGAAGAGTCGGTCCAAACTATCGATAGACGATTTTTTCAAATCCATGATGGATAGAATCAGTTGATCACTGATGAGACCAAGGTGCATATTTCAAGGATAATGGATGACTAGATTTCAAGGGAGATTCTTTTGAGATCACCATTGAATGGTCAAAACTTAACCTTTATAAAGCAGTTAATCAGACTTTAACATTATTTAAGATGAAGATTGGAACTTGGAACTATCAATATGAAATCCAAGTATTCAGATTCACTTTAGAAACTTATAAAAAGACACGAATGGATCTAGATGTCAGTGTTAACTTAACTAATAATAGAACCATGCTCTATGGAATATTCCATCTAGATATTTGGGTTCTTGCAAAGATTTTATTTTTCCTCGATAGAATTCCAGACTTCATATATAATATATCTAGAAGTCTACAACCTAGATAACTTCAAAGGCTAAGTCTGATCCTCAATCAGATCGTAATTTGATCCTTCCCTCCATAATTTATCAACTTATGAATCTGATTTCCTTTCACAAGAAAACAATCAAAGTAGATTCATAGATTTATATAGGGAAAAAAGGACATACATCCAGTAAACTCCTTTAACTACTAAACACTATTTTATCCTCGTAATCCATGCAACTCTCAGGATTTTTATTCTAAAATATAGGATGTCTGCAACATAAATTCAAGAGGAAAAATATAACCTGTAAGAGAATACTATGCATACATGCAACAAAGAGCATACAATCATTCATTTCCGCATATATTTTTACTCATAGATCATACATATTTCATAAATGGCACAAGCATACAAGTTTTACAGATTAAACATGCATACCAATTAATTGAGTATAATTAAGAACTTATATGTTTATAAGTTGTTTTCCAAACCAACTAATCGAGGGTGAGTGTTTTTCCACCCAACCATAGGATCTATTGCATTGATATCCTTATACAACCTACCACTCCTATGTTAGGCCATGATACAACCAAGGAAAATTGGTTTCTTAATGGATTTATGGGTGTGAAGACCCCTCTCCTTCACAGGCATTCAAATGAAAGAAACCCCTTTTTACCCACCATGCCCAGGGTCTCCACGAATTTCCTGGATGCCATCCCAACTGATTAATCTTGCACATGGGAGTCCCTTCACTACCTCTATAGTCCCTCAGTGCTCTCCCCTCTTTGTGTCATTTTTCCTTGCCCAAACAACATCAATTTGTGGCCCTCATAGCCCAGGTTGGGTTCCAAGTTCTCTATCCTAATTCAGCTGTCCCAATTCAAGATTTATCAAGTTTGTTTGTTACGAAATTACCCATATCGTGATTTATTCTCTCTTTTTTTGTGGGTTCTTTCATGCTTCTTTCCCCAAATATTCCTCACTACCCACTCGTGCATTCTCTCTTTCTTCCTCAAGAAGGTTTGTGATTTTGCCTTGTTTGTGGTTGAGAAAAATAGTGGGTGAATCATCGAAAAAAAGGTGGTGCTTATTGTACCCTTGGCTGAAATTTATCCACTATCCTAACCATCACTCCATATCTCCATTATTGTCAGTGGTTGGCTTCTCAACTACCAAACCCCTTCATTAATTGATTTTTTAGAAATGGGAAGAGATAGAAAATAACTCCAAATTTGAATCTTTGGCAATTTGGAAATATGGCTCTTTGGAGAAGTTAAATACTTGGAAGGAAAGACAATCCCCCAATTCCCTCACTATTTTTTACTCATGGTATCATGCCAATACCATTGCTTGACCCTTCAACCAGTTGTTCGATGAGTTTTTATTAATTAAAAAAAATACATTTACATTGTTTAATATGTCCAAATCATCATGACATGGTAATAATATCTCCACGTTGAAATAAAACATCGCCAGTCATAATTTATTACAAGTTAATCATGGGATAAAAATGGGGGTGTTACATCCCCTCCCCCTTGGAATAGCACCATCCTCAATGTTTTCTTCATTTCAACAACTATTTCCATGTATTCATCCTTCAGATGCTTCAATGGTGTTGTTCCTTTCACGATTTGGTCCACCTCCAAAATTTTGGCATACTATCATATGCCTACAAAAATTATCAATTAACATGCATATTATAACCACTTCTATGCATAAATATTCCATTGATGTTATTAACTCAAGATAAAGTATACATTTCAACACAATACTTATCTGTATTATTATGGATCCACATCCATATGGCTACCATAGTTAGAACTCATCTCATTGCTTTCTCAGACATACCCAATGTACTCATGAACCCAAAAAACATGCTATTCATTCAAGTCTTCTCTTCCTTGTAGTCACTCACCCTCTAAGCTCAAGCATCCCCTTCTATGCTACACAGTCCCTTGGGCAATCCATTATTTTCCAAGGCTTCCTCACATAGGAAGAGTATAGAGAGTTATAGAGTTTTATATCCAAGGCGTCCCATGGCTTTCTCTCACCTAGCATAGCACATCTCAATGGATATCATATGGTTTCCATGTCACAACATTAGCCTCTTCTCCGTGTTTTGTAGCTCAATAACCATCATTTGTCCTTTTGGGACAAATTTGTCATCTCACCTGTATCATATACATACAATGACTGTGAGATATCATCATAACAATTCAATACAAAATATTTTAAATATTTTTTCCCATGGATATAAAGTTCCACTTATTAATTTCAAACTTTTTCCATATAGAAAATCAAATTTCCACAAGTATGAGATTCCTCTTCATAATATTTTGGCTCTTGTAATAATAGGCATCAGTCTTCCTTAGGCTCTTGTAATATACAAGACCATTCTAATTCCTACATTTTTCTCAACTTTCATTCGACTAAACATATTGTTAATACCTCATGCACATTATACTTTCATGGCTCATTTATAATGGCTCATAAAGTGACCTCAGGATTGTATGTACTAACAATTAAATCACCCTTGCCACTTAATCATATTAAATGGAACGAAATTATCATTCCTTACACATGCATTATCTAGCATACCTAGATTTTCATAATGTAATCAAACATTATCAATAAATAAACCAATGTGCCAATACCTATGGCCACATCTATACGAGGCATCCTTGCATTGACTCTGGAATACCACATATATATGTCATGCATTCCACCATGGTGATTTGGAAGGTTCAACCATCTCCTCAACACATGGATAAATCTATTGACATTCATCGCTACAACAAGAGTATGTCTCCTGACTGGATATGGTTATGACCTCATAACCAACATAACATAATATGGAATCATATTTCACATAAATGCATCCAGGCATCAACAACAAGTGTACATTCAAGGTCCTCTACCTTTACACATCCATTCAAATATTGAGATTTAACTGTGTGAATTCTCACCTCAATTCCCTTCATCATTTATACATCATAAGAAACTAAATGTATACTTGCAGGGTTGTTATCAAATTACTTTATGCTATATGATCAATTGGTATTTTGTAGAAGCTCGCAAGCTCCCTTCACCAACCTATTGATCAACATTCCTACCATCTTCCTTTGTCTTTATATAGATGGATTTAATTTGCAACAACAACTTCATCAACATCTTCAACCATGCTATACACATTTTCCTAGATACAAGATCCATCAATAGTCATATTCAGTTATCATATCATCAATGTTTCATATATATGGAAATCAAAAAACTTATTCGAAGTTTACAATCATTCCATATGCATATCCAATCATGTTCATATGCACTAATTCACTTCTATATGAATTTATATATGCACCAAGCATTCATCATCAACATGCCTACTAATGCATACACATTTCTAGATTTACTGTATGCATCACACATCACTTCAATTATGCATTCCAGTGCATATTTGTTTTAGCTCCTAGAGCTCCATGTAGTTTTTCTTGGATCCTTCTAGATCCCTGCAACCCTATGTATTGTCATTGTACTCATATGTGCACTATTGTTCCTTGATTTGAACATTTTTTCAGCCAATTCCCTCTTGGCCATTATGCATTTTTATCCAATACACCTTATTGGCTACTACCTCTACTGAGATAATGATGTTCCAATCTTACCTTGTTGGAACCTTATAGCACATTGGAATTATGTTTTTTTATATCATTACATCACCTTGATATTGCAATATCATTAAATCAACTTACCCATGCCTCAATTTTTCTGATAATACAACTATACAACAATAAGGGGTCAAAGGATTCCCTTTTTCCAATTCCTCTACACAGTTCGGAATTTTCAGCGTAATTGAGTTATTTCCATGACATTTTTTCCATTTGCATAACATGGCATTAACCGTGATATTCATTCAAGTAACTATATTGATTCATATATTTTCACAAACTGTACTTGCTTCCCTAAAAGCATATAACTCTACTTAAATAAACTAACGTTTTAGAGTGAGAAACATTTTCCCGTTTTCTCCATGTTTTCTTCTACATCCTATTCCTTTCTAGATTTGGCTGATCCATTTCCTTGAGTAGTTCCAATCAATTTCATCTGGACATTTCCTCTCTTAGTGATCCAGATTATTTTCAACATGAAATGAGAGCGGAGATATAATAAATTAATGTACGGAGATATAGTGGATATCCAATAATATAACAAAAATGTATCAGAGATGCAACTATAAGCACAGAGATACAATAATACACAATTTTCTATTAATGAGCGAAAATGTACAAAGACTGTAAAAATACAGAGTGAAAGACTTGCTAGAATGGTGGCAGCTTATCTATGAGAAGAGATGTAACGACTACTTACGTTCGCAAGAAGATTATTGTTACAATGAGGCTCCAAAGGCATTTTAAACAAAAGTAGAATCCAAAACCCTAACCCCAGAAGATGAAAATCCAAAAGGGTTGTGGGCCCCGATGGGGGTAGTTGATACGTCAACTTCCCAGGGGCGTAAATTTTGCATACGATCTCCGTTTGGGGTGCTCGATACAACATTGGAAAGGTCTAACCGAGAAGAACGATTTTAGATTGGCCTAGACCAGTGCTTATAATAGTCACCTAGGCCCCAAATCCCAAAAAACATTGTTTAGGGCCTCAAAACGGCTCTAGAAGTTTGGAACCCGAAAAACTTCCGAAAAACTGCCAAGGTGGAATTTTTTTTTCAAGCTAGTGGGTGGCGACCAATATCCACCTGGATCAATATTCCCTCCTTAGGAAGCAATGATCTCCATTGCGTTGAGTTCCTAGGGGAGAGGGGGAAGCGTTTGTTGAACCTGAACCTTGGTGAGTTGCTTTCCTTACTGGAGAAGTTGCATTGCTTGGCTTGTGGAAGGTTGTTGAGAACTTGATGCTTGCGGGGTTGGACATTTTTAACCAGTCAGACTACATGAGATGTCTGTGTGCATAAGGAATCTTTGCATTTTGTTGCATTCTTTTCGACCCGCTTCTTTTGGATAAAAGATACTTGGGCCGATGCTTTAGTGGTTGCAATATCCTTCTGTTCACCTTTTAAATAGATTGTGAAGAAGATGACTTTTGTAGTATGAGATACTACCTTGAGGAAATGTTTAGGTGGAACAATAGTTAGAATTACCTCTGGTATTCTGTAGAGATGACCCCTCAGAGTAACAATGACACTACAGGGTCAAGACTCATAAAAAGCATGGTGCTTTCACATATACCGCTGGCGCAAGAGAAAATCACAAACATCTAGCTAGTCAACATCACATAATACCTCATACTTGAAGGGATGGATGTCGTATGGCAATCGAAACTGTTGGCTGACACAAAGATCTCGTCCCTAAAGAAGCCACCTGATGTTGTATGGTTGCAGGTGTGGTGTTGTCGACAATCCCAACTATTTGACGACCTCTGTTGAGATGAGGTTCTTCTGGCTTCCACTATCTAAAATAAAATGCAGCGGGGTCCCTTTCACCCACATCTGTGAATGAAAAAGGCGCTCCCACTCTTCAGGATATGTTGGTTCTTCAGGTTGAATTGTTGCGGTCGCAACAATAACAGTGGGATCTGCGTCAATGATCTGTCTTCTATGAGTATTTTCTAAATTAGATTTTGAATCAAGTTTTGGCTCCTTATCATTGATCTCGACCACCAATGACTGTTTTGAGCAACATTCATCGATGTTTTTTGTGGACATCACACCATTTTCTGGTGTCCTTCTTCGTATTTCCATGACCCTTCTTTTCCTATGGCTTGGAATGGTTTTTGGGAGGCTGTTTGTTAGGTCCATCTTTATCATAATTTTTTTGCTGTGGATTTGTAGACCCGAAATCCCACTTGTTATGGTGCTTAAATTTATGCTCGATTTTAACAACATATAGATAAGCAACACCCAGTGATGAGATGTCCCAAATATCCATTTTAGTTTGGATGTATCTGTGTAGAGCCCCACGATATTTCAGAACCAAATGTCATTTAGAGTATTTGATACCTAGCTTGGTGTGCAAGGTATGGAAGGTATTGGTGAACTCTGGAACTTCTTGGCCCCTCTCTTTCCGTAGTGTGGTCCATCTCATGTACTGGTCTTCATAGTTTCCAACAGGGTAATATTGTTCATTGACCACATCTACAGAAACATCCCAAGTGGGATTGACCCCATATATTCCAGACTCCTTTAAGGAAATTTTCTCCCACTAAGTTTCTCACCAATGTTTGACATGGGGGAGAGCCTTAAGAAGTCTAAAGGTGGTATTTTCCCTGTCGGAAAAGTGGTGAACAAAGAAATATCCTTCTAGCAGATTTAACCATTTTTCTAGGGCATCCATATCTATCTGACCTTCAAATACGGGTATATCAAAATTAACCTATACCTTGAAAGGAGAGGTGCTTCCAAAGTGGCCGCTTGATGAAGATGCGTTAGTTGTTATCGACAGGCGTTGGAGGATGTGGGAAAAATTCTCCATCATTTCATCCCTTTGTTGCGTGAGAGCTTGCTCATGTAACATATTAATATAATATTCTGCTCCGTTGTTTTTATTTTCTTCCACCATGGAGGGTTTCTTGGGCATGCGAGAGCGATTGTCCTCAAGAGAGACAAGCTCAAGACCCAACTTTATATACTTATACCTCATCGGGGACATGCACTGAAAACGATCAAGAGCAGCCTGCTCTGATACCACTGATCCATATTATTTTCGACACAAAATGAGAGCATATATATAATAAATAAATGTACAGAGATATCGTGGATATCCTGTAATATAGCATAAATGTATCAGAGATGCAACCATAAACACAGAGATACAATAATACACAATTTTCTATTAATGAGCAAAAATGTATAAAGACTGTAAAAATACAGAGTGAAAGACTCGCTAGAATGGTGGCAACTTATCTTTGAGAAGAGATGTGACGGCTACTCGCATTCACAAGAAGATGATTGTTACAATGAGGCTCCAAAGGCATTTTTAACATAAGTAAAATCCAAAACCCTAACCCCGGAAGATGAAAATCCAAAAGGTTTGTGGGCCCCGATGGGGGTAGTTGATATGTAAACTTCCCAGGGGCGTAACATTTTCATACGATCTTTGTTTTGGGCGCTCGATACACCGTTGGAAAGGTCTAACCGAGAAGAATGATTTTCGACTAGCCTAATCTAGTGCCTTTGGGTAGTCACTTGGGCCCCAAATCCCCAAAAAATGTCTTTTAGGGCCTCAAAACGACTCTGGAAGTTTGGAACCCGAAAAACTTTCGAAAAACTACCAAGGTGGAAAACTATTTTTCGATCCATTGGGTGGCCATCGATATCCACCTGGATCAATCCTCCCTCCTTAGGAAGAAATGGTCTCCATTGCATTGTGTTCCCAAGGGAGAGGGGGAAGCGTTTGATGAACGTGAACCTTGGTGAGCTACTTTCCTTGGTGGAGAAGTTGCGTTGCTTGGCTTGTGGAAGGTTGTTGAGAACCTGATGCTGGCGGGGTTGGACATTTTTAACCAGTTAGGTTACATGAGATGTTTGTGTGCAGAAGGAATCTCTGCACTTTGCTGCATTATTGTCGACTCACTTCTTTTGGATAGAAGGTGCTTGGGCCGACGTTGTAGTGGTTGGAGTATCCTTTTGTTCACCTTTTGAACAAATTGTGAAGAAGATGAATTTTGTAGTATGAAATACTACCTTGCGACACTGTTTAGGTGGGATAGTAGTTGGAATTACCTATGGTATTCTGTAGAGATGACCCCTCAGAGTAAAAATGACACTATGGGGTCGAGACTCATAAATAACATGGTGCTTCCACATATATGGCTGACCCAAGAGAACATCACAGACATCTAGCAGGGAAACATAACATAATATCTCATCCTTGAAGGTATGGATGCCGTATGACAATCGACACTACTGGCTGACAAAAAGATCTCATCCCTGGCAAAGCCACTCGATGTTGTATGGCTGCGGGTGTGGTGTTGTCGACAATCCCAACTGTTTGATGACCTTTGCTGATATGAGGTTCTTTTGGCTTCCGCTATCAACAACAAAATGTAGCGGGGTCCCTTTCACCCACATCTCTGAATGAAAAAGGTGCTCCCCCTCTTGATGATCTATTGGTTCTTCTGGTTGAATTTTTGCGGTCGCGAGAATAGTAGTGGGATTTGCGTTGATGATCTGTCTTATATCAGTATAAATACTGAATCAGATTCTGAATAAGGGTTTGGCTCCTTGTATTTGATCTCAACCACCAATGACAGTTTTGAGTGACATTCATTGGTGTTGTGCCAGGGGATTTTGTGTAAATCACAACATTTTCCGGTGTCCTTCTTCATCTTTCTGTGACCCTTCTTTTCCTGTGTCTTGGAATGGTTTTTGAGAGACTTTTTGTTAGGGCCGTATTTATCATACTTTTGTTGTTGCAGATTTGCATACCCAAAATCCCGCTTGTTCTGGTGCTTAAATTTCTGCTCAATTTTAATAACATATCGATAAGCAACACCTAGTGATGAGATGTCAGGAAAATCCATTTCAATTTCGATGTATCTGTGTAGATCCCCACGATATTTCAGAACTAAATTTCGTTCAAAGTCTCTGATACCTAGCTTGATGCACAAGGTATGGAAGGTATTGGTGAAATTTAGAACTAATCGGCCCCTCTCTTGCCGCAGTGTGGTCCATCTCATGTACTGGTCTTCATAGTTACCAACAAGGTAATATTGTTCCTTGACCGCACATACAAAAAAATCCCAAGTGGGATCGACTCCATATATTCCAGACTCCTCTGTAGAACTTTTCTCCCAGTAAGTTTCCCACCAATGTTTGAAATGGGGGAGAGCCTTAAGAAGTACTAAGGTGATGTTTTCCCTGTCGAAAAAGTGGTGAACAAAGAAATATCCTTATAGAAGATTTAACCATTTGTCTAGGGCATCTGCATCTATTTGACCTTCAAATACGAGAATATCAAAATTAACATGTACCTTGAAAGGATAGGTGCTTCCAAAGTGGTATCTTGATGAATATGCACTGGTTGTTATCGACAAGCGTTGAAGGCTGTGGGGAAAATTCTCCATCATTTTGTCCCTCTATTGCATGAGAGCTTTCTTAAGAAATATATTAATAAAATCTTCTACTTCGTCATTTTTGTTTTCTTCCGCCATGGAGGGTTTCTTGGGTGTGTGAGAGAAAATGTCGTCAAGAGAGACAAGCTCAAGACCCAACTTGCTATACTTGGACCTCGTCAGGGACATGCACTGAAAAACGATCAAGAGCAACCTACTTTGATACCACTCATCCAGATTATTTTCGACATGAAATGAGAGCGGAGATATAATAAAGAAATGTACAGAGATATAGTGGATATCTAGTAATCTAACATAAATGTATCATATATGCAGTCATAAACACAAATATACAGTAATACACAATTTTTTATTAATGAGCGAAAATGTACAAAGACTGTAAAAATACAGAGTGAAAGACTCGCTAGAATGGTGGCATCTTATCTTTGAGAAGCAATGTGATGGCTACTCACATTCACAAGAATATTATTGTTACAATGAGGCTCCGAAGGCCCTTTTAACATAAGTAAAATCCAAAACCCTAACCCTGGAAGATGAAAAGCCAATTTTTTTGTGGGTCTCGATGGGGGTAGTTGATAAGCCAACTTCCCGGGGGCGTAACGTTTGCATACGATCTCCGTTTGGGGTGCTTGATACACCATTGGAAAGGTATAACCGAGAAGAACGATTTTCAAATGGCCTAGGAAATTTGTTTAGAAATTTCCTGGGCCCCAAATCCCCAAAAAACGTAGTTTAGGGCCTCAAAATGGCTCCGTAAGTCTGGAACCCGAAAAACTTCCGAAAAACTACCAAGGTGGAAAACTGTTTTTCGAGCCAGTGGGTGGCCACCGATATCCACCTGTATCACTCAGAGATCCTACCTTCCATGTATGCTATGAACATACTAAAACATCAAATTTAGCTCATGAATTCAATTAAAACAAATTGTATTATGCATATTAACCATATGCAAATTAGATTCATTAACATTCTCCTTGACATATGTTTCCTTACACACATGTGCATTTAATCCAGGATTCTTATATATCAACCTTTTTTCATATTTTTTTCTCTCGATCCAAGGTAATAAAAACTTGGTTTAGTCTATGTTTTCTGTTAGGATCAACCATTCCCATTAAGTAGGAAGAGATTCCTTTAGATGAACCCTCCCTTCCTTGAGCTTCTTTATTTCCATCCACAAAAACTGCCTCAACTGATGTTGCAAGGATGGTTCATGCAAAGGGATTTTTTCTCAATGAAAATCTCAACATCAATTAAATTCTAGTGAATTGAAATCAAACAAATCAGATTCAACCTCTTCGTGGTAAGTGAAATCAAGTATGGTCAAACAATATCGTAATACTTTTCTCTTAATTTGGCCAACACTTGTTCTACTCCTTTCCACGAGCTCTATCCCATTTCTTGTATTCAGGTTCATTTATGATGTGGTTATCCTACTTAATAGAGTCTCAATTCTCATCAAATCCATAACAATATATGTTAATTACAACAACTACACATTTCCAGGAAACTTTTCAAAATGATAAATTTAATGGCATAATATCATTTCCTAGAATAATGTTATTCCATTTGTCAGTATTATTCTACCCTTTCAATAAAAGACATTAATCAAGGTTATTTCTATATAATGATTGTGCATCATCCAGACAAGCCAATTCACATAACAACCTCCTACCTAAATGAATAACCAATCAATATTGGCATCTTATTTTACTCTTTCACATCCCAGAACTACATCGACATGTCCATAGTGTGTGTGTATTGACATGTAGACAACAATTATTTCACTTTGAACACGGTCTTAAATCGATTTTTCTTACGAAATTCTACCATCATTTAAATGGCCAGTTTCACGAGCATGCCCGCAAGTATGTCACTCTCTTTTAATTGACAAAAGAAAACATGTCATATATAATATCATATTCCACACTCTTTCTCACTTGTCCCATGAGCATTTCATACCTACTCAATTGATTTTTCTGAGAGCTACTTGCTAAGTCCCATTATCAATATATTGTACCACCTTAAATCCATGCATTAAGCACCATATACAATGAACAAGGTAAGTATTGCCAATCATATGGGTTCTTATCCTTCTAGGTGTTTGTAACACACCCACTACGAAAATCAAAATTTTCGTCGATTTCTCGAGGATCAAAATCCCCAAAATACTCACGGGGGCCTAGCATCAACTAGTTCCTCATATTTTCACCTCCATGTGGTTGTGGGTCACGACTATGGGCCGAAACAATACGACGTCTCTTCGCACTTCGCAACTCAGTGCTACCAGAACGTTGAGTCTTTCGACTCTGCAAACCCTGAAGCTCGAAAACAATGAAACGCTGAACCCCGATAGGGCTAGCGAGTGGCAAATTTCCCGCTTGGGGTCTTGTCCATGTGACCCTGCTCCATGTCCACACGCTTACGCCATCCAAGCGCTTATCATATTTTTGCGATTCAGGGAATTGTGATGCATGACTTCTACCTTTCCCCATTCAAATCCCCGAAAATTTCGAGATCTCCAAGGTTTCCCTCCAAATGGAGATCGACGGTCGTAAGCCTCCCCTGATTCAACAGTATGGATCCTTCCGGGGTTTCGATATTTGAGAGTTCCAAATGCAATGACTCCAAGACTCTTTGTCATTCAAATCTCCGAATTCCGTTATGGGAATTCATGTAAGAGATCGACTGCTCTTAAGAGTGTGGATCCAATGGTCCACAAGATTTCGAGACTTTTCCCTAAACTCTGACCACTCACCACACATCTCCTTTGATGGACAGTCTAGATTCCTTCATCTCTTGCAAGGGTAAAAAGGGTCATGGCATTAAGGTCCATGTCTCTTCCTCGAATCTAACGGTCATTATAGACCTTGGAACTTTCGAGAGGATCTCGTGACACGTGGCCTCCCTTAATTGGATGGTCCTCGTCGTTTCGCGATTTTGCGACTTGCGACCCCCAATGACACATATCCTCTATCAATTTGAATCCCCGGTATCCGAAATACCGATGGAATCTCGATATCTGCCACGTGTCCTCCACGGATGGACACATTAGATCTATTTTAGGACTTTCATTGTGAAGTTTCCCGACCTCTCGTCATCAGGACTTCCGGAATCCCGAAGTCCGAAATCCCGATACCAACTCCTCTTTCGGGACTTGCGCCTCTGTTCACAAGGGCTTAACCCTCATGCATCTCCTGATAGATCCAACGACTGTCGGGTTTTCTAACTAAGATCTGACGGTTCATATCTGTCCCACGCTGTGCACTCTCCCACTGCTCCCTAGACATGGAAAAACCAACGATCCAGATACTCCCACAGACCTTGGGGGTCTACGGTCCCAATTTCTTCACTACTCACGAAGATAAAGGGGAAAAGGGGTTAAGGCATTTAACGCCATCGTTTATTCCTCCAATCTAACGGTCGTGAATGACCACAGATAATCCGACGGGATTTCTTCCATCAATCGATTCTTATCCACACGCTCCTGTTTTGGGATTTCGCGAGTCGAGGCTTTGGGACTCGCGAGTGCAAGAAAAGTCGCACTGAGATACTACGGGTGCCGAAACGTTGAAAGGTTGAGGTCTACGAAGATCATTCTCCCTCGCACAAGGTTTTGAGACTTAACCTCTAACATCCTTCTTCGGGTCCTCAGGTAATTTACACCAGGTTTTGAAGACTAGAATGGAAGGTCTTCTTTAAGGTAAGGGAGTGGTCTCAAAAGGATGCCTTCGGAAGGAAATCTATCCAAGGCATCAGGTAGGACAAACATAGGAACAATCTCCCGAGAGAAAACTTGAAGTCTGACTTAGATCGGTAAGCAATTCATAAAACATAAGCCATACGTGGTCTTTCCATTATAAGCATACAACCACCATTTCTGGTCAAAACACCACACAGCCAGTCTTATGCTCAAACCATTCATAAATTTCACAAATTAGGAACATACATATCACATATAAACTTCAAGATACAAGATATAAAACACTTATCAAAAATAACACTAGGTGTGATTGCAACTACTGAGAGGGGTTCTCGTTTCCACCCAACCATAGGCTCAACGACTCCCAATGGATTTACCACTAGCCACCCCCGAGATGAGACCACGATGCTGCGAGACTGCATCTCTGTTTTCCAGTGACCGAGAACAAAGGTTACTCTCCTTCTTCTCTACTATCACTCACTCTGTATTTTCCAGAGTTATCTTCCTCTTTCCCTCGCCTATGCCCTTGATCGCCCACACTTCCTACCTTTTCTCTGTTCGGCGAGGTTGCATGTGGCACGATTTTCCTCGCAGTGGTTAGGTCTAAGGACTCTATGGATGGGTGGTTCACCCCCATCCCTCATTAATCATGAGGATCCCTTTGCCTACCAATCTTCACAAGTCATTTAATTCAGGGCCAACGAGCTGCTCTTGGTTCTCCGGGCTAGTGAAGTCCAAATACGGTATTGGTTTCGGTGGAAGTTAACGCCACCATTCCATGTGCCTTCCACCACCTTTCTCCAGCCATCATGGTCTCTTTTTCAACATATCCCCTCTCAACAGTCCTGCAATATATATTCATAATATTATTCACATTCATCGACCTTTTTCACAAGGTCCATTCACATCACACATTCACATTT